>JAUZSU010013059.1:0-11058 GCA_034780255.1 Parotocinclus maculicauda
AAAATAATAATAACTAATAAAAACTAGCAAACCCAACCTAAAAACTAATTAAAACTAACTGAATTTGAGGAAAAAAAAGTCACAACGAAATAAAACCAATCTATAATGAAAAATCCAAAACTATTATAACCTTGATTCTCACTGACGGTGGGTGATAATAAGCACACAATGACATGAGTCTCAACAAATAGGTTGTTGTTACCATTTAAAAATGTTTTGTTAATCTATACCACAAATACTCTTATAATATATTCATTGGTTGACATGTTTGCTTTAGAGTTTTCCTACTAAGACTTTTACAATGTACTGTATGTTCATGCTATAGGGAGTTGTGTCAGTGCTTGAGTTCTAATGGCTTAAATCTGTAGTCCTAGCTGCAGGTCACTGCATGTTAGCTATTAGCTTAGTCAACTGGCCCTGACACAGGGATTTTCCGTCTGTATTACTGTACATTAGGCATATTATTACTTTACAGTTACTCATAAATATGGTGCGTGAGACTTGGTTTTTGCTGCTTTTGCATCCTAGTCAATAAAAAGGTTATGATAAGGTAAGTAATTAAAAAAGAACCAGTACAAATGTAGTCTCTGATATGTAGTCTCTGATATGTAGTCTCTGATATGTAGTCTCTGATATGTAGTCTCTCTTCATGCATTTTGCAATTCAATAAAACAAAAAACAGAAGGTCTGGAGCAGGAGACTGTTCACCTCATTTCTTCTTTAAAAGAGCTTATATAATAAATCAGAAAGAATGCACTCAATATTAACAAACTAGAAAGGAGCTGCAAGGCATAAGCAGAGGAACTTTTTTAAAGGCCACGTCTGCCAATATGGAAGGATACAGTACTTTACAAGACAACAAGATCACTGACATTTTCTCACAAAATTTCAAGCAAACATTACATTCGGAAATGAAAACTGCTACCTCCAGCCTTTTTTCTTTATGATACTTCCAAGAACCACTTCAGCCCTGCAAGACAAAAGAAAGGACAAACAATTCTTACATAAAAATTTTGTGTGATGGTGTGTTAGGTATATAATAAAAATTAATTTACTGAAAGAAATATGTAATTACCTCTCAGAGTAAGACATAGGTTAAAGCTATGTTTTAGAGCTAAGAGAATATACTTCACTGAGCAGATCAAAGTTAACCAAAGGAATGGAGTGCACTATTGTGTGGCTTTGTGTGTACTTCTACCCTAAGGAGCAATCTTCTTCACGAATGGCTTTCATAATTCTTTCCTGCACTCTATCATGTGAATGCATGGCAACCCATGCAGAAGTATCCTAAGACGATACATTGCGCGCTCCTGACAAATGCAAGTTATTTCATCTAACCAGATGTCTGAAGGAATAGTTATCAGTTTGTGAATGCAAATCATGGAATTGTTTGTGTTCAGTGCTCGGAATGCGAGCTATATGATATATGTAGTTAACATATATGTGTATTATGTGTATATATGTGTGTGTTGATCTGTTTTTACTCTCCTGAACTACATACAGTACAATGTTCATGCAACCAGGGTAAATCAGACACCTAAGAGAAATAGTGATTAAACACACGCTAGGTATTTGCAGATGCCAGTGCTAATAAGACACCTATTAATTAATAATTAGCCAGGGTGCTAATTATGGTTACGGTGAGGTGCAAGCAAGGTGTTCAAGCAAGGTGAGTCGGTGAGTACATGTATATGTATAAGAGTTTGGCTATAAAATATCTACTTATCTAAAAATGTTCAAAGCTACATTTAGAGCAATAATGGATTGGGGTTCATTGCTGTCTGGGAACCTTATTGAGCATCGATTAAATGCCACGTCCTACCTGACTATTGTTGCTGATGTTCCGTGTACCTATTTTCTACACATCATGTCACAAAGCTAAAATAATTTCAAACTGGTGTCTTGAACATGGCAGTGAGTTTACTGTACTCAGGTGGCCTCCACAGTCTTAATCTAATAGAGCACTTTTGGGATGTGGTGGATTGGGAGATTAGCATCATGGACGTGTAGCTGAAAAGTCTGCAGAAAATGTAGGATACTGTCATGTAAATATAGACCAACATTTCTGTGGAATGTTTCCAGCAGCATGTTGAGTCTATGCCAAACAATGCAGCTTTCTGACAGAATTAAGGCAGTTTTTAAGGCAAAAGGGGGTCCAACCCAATGCAAGCAAGGTGAGTCGGTGAGTATGTAGAAAAGTCAGAGTTTGGCTATAAAATATCTACTTATCTAAAAATGTTCAAAGCTACATTCAGAGCAATGATTAAAAAGTTCAAAACAGTTTATTTGCCCTCCACACAGTGAGCAGGATGGTAGGAGAGGCAAGAAAATCACTACTGGAGTGTTACTAAGTAATGTAACATTTTAGGGTTCATAAAGTTTTCAAAACTACTGTCAGCAGGTTAAAACTTGGAAAACCCACAAATATAGACTCATGAAGTTGACTAAACACTGCTGGAATTGAAAACAAGTTATATGGTCAGAGTAAACAAATAAAAGCCTTTAGGCATCAAAGGAAGAAATAACTATACTGAAAATAACCTGATGCCCACTACCTACCATGTTAGGATAAATCATGGACTACAAATTTGACTTCTAGCAGGACACAGCTCCAAAAGATATGTCCAGATTAACTCAAAAATAATTTACTGATTACAAGATCAAGCTAGTGCCATGATCATCTCAGTTCTCCTTACATACATACATTTGTAATACATACATTGATTTGTTATTTACCAGATAATATGCTTCCCCCCAAATTACCAATTTCTTTATTAAAATATATTGCACTTTACACTAAATACAGTCATAGAATAGTTGACTAAATTGACATTAAATATATATTTATGTGATGATGTGCCGTTACTGATATATGATATTTTTCACCGATTAAAAAAAGCTAAAATTATAGCATAAAATATTAAATTTCTACAGTTAGGTAGGAAATAGGAAAAACACATACTTTCCAGCAGCATACACTTCAGCTGTGTCAAACAGATTGATCCCATTCTCATATGCCAGTGTCAGCAACTGCTCTGCTATCTGGCAGAGGCAGAGAAACAGAATGGAACAGGTAAAATGGGAGCAGTATGAAGGGAGGTAAGCATACACATTCAGATTAAGTGACAAAAGGTGTAGTGAAAATTAATGATTCCCTGGAATATATTTTGGACAGATTGAGTTTGTACAGATTTTTGCATAATACAGCATACAGAGCTGTATAATTACAACTTCAAAAAGTAAAATCCTGCCATAATTATTAATACCCAGTTGTTTTAGTAGTTATTTCTCCATTGGGGTTGGGCTAATTGCCTAAACCATGAAAAGAGTGCAGTGGAGGATTTTTATTTTGGTTGGATTTTTACACTTCTGATAATAAGACTTCTAGCTTCATAGATAGTGACATGTAAGTTAGATTGCTAAAAACTGTCTTCAAAGCTTTATTTAATCTGAGTGTAATAGAAAGCAGAAAAATTTAAACCATACCTCGTCTGTGATTTGCCCACCGAAAGTTACCCAAGTGCCTGCAAAGATTACACATACTGTCAGAACACACAGTCTACAGTTAGAACTTTGAGTTTTACTTAGCTACCCAGTAAAGGTCCATGCTTTTAGAGGAGGGGTGATAATAAGAGGAACTGGAAACAAGTTTCATAAATAGAAAAATAAGAATCACTATGTCTATTTGCAGTAATCTCTATTTACAAACAACATTTCCATCATATTACTTCCTACATGGCTCCTATTTAAGTTTCTATTAAACATTTTCTGAGGGCTACTCTCAAAGATATTTGCTCATTGGCATAACCATACTAAAGGTACAATTTGAATGGAGTTCCTTCTCTACACCATCTGAGCTGCTTAAAGAAGATAATAATATGTAATTAGTATGCATATACAAGTTTTGAAATTTAACTGCTAGTTTTATACAGAATATATATAAAATGCCTAACTGTAATTAACCTGTTTAAAGTAATCTTACAATTACAAACTTGAAATAATTTTAAGAGATTGGCATCTCAAACTTGAGTCCGAAAAATAATTGCTACAATCATAGCAGCTGTTAAACAAAGCATTTCATTATGCATAAGAACATTTCTCCAACAGTAAATACTTACTAGATAATGTAACTAACCAGACTAAATTATTATAATATCTTCATGTAGAAATCCTTACAACACTGTAATTACAGGACCAGTCTAAGCTAACAAAGATTAATATTGCAAACATGGCAGGCTAGGAAGACTTTCTGACAGACCATGGACACGTGAAGACAAGGAAGAGCAAACACGAAGGAGCTTAAATAAAGCAGAGGGTGACAGCTGTACATTAAGCTGTTGGTTATGGAAATGGAAAACTATACATCATAAAGCTGGCTAAAAAAGGGTTGCCATTGCCAGTACATGGAACTAAATATACTTTCAGTAAGATCTACTGTGGAACACAGTAAGAACACAAGAATGCAACAAAAGAGTTCTGTCCTCTCTATTGCTGTACTTACCTAGCCCTAGACAGGAGACCCGCAAGCCAGATTTCCCAAGATTTCTGAAATTGGAAAGAACAGCACTCAAATCACAATTATTTATGTAATTATTGATCATTGATCATTGATATACAGGGGTTGGACAATGAAACTGAAACACCTGGTTTTAGACAAAGGTTTGGCCCAGCCGTGTATATTGACCCTGTGGATCCCGACGGACAGTTCTGGTGGAAACAGGAGAGTTGAGGTGCACATTTAATTCTGCCGTGATTTGGGCAGTCGTGGTTTTATGTTTTTTGGATACAATCCGAGTTAGCACCCGAACATCCCTTTCAGACAGCTTCCTCTTGCATCCACAGTTAATCCTGTTGGATGGGGTTCGTTGTTCTTGGTGGTATGCTGATATTACCCTTGATACCGTGGCTCTTGATACATCACAAAGACTTGCTGTCTTGGTCACAGATGTGCCAGCAAGATGTGCACCAACAACTTGTCCTCTTTGGAACTCTGGTATGTCACCCGTAATGTTGTGTGCATTGCAAAATTTTAAGCAAAACTGTGCTCTTACCCTGCTAATTGAACCTTCACACACTGCTCTTACTGGTGCAATGTGCAATTAATGAAGATTTGGCCACCAGGCTGGTCCAATTTAGCCATGAAACCTCCCACACTAAAATGACAGGTGTTTCAGTTTCATTTATTTAAGGCACAATTAAGGTGAAAGAGTTATCTGCATCCTGAATAAACTGTGCCGTTCAGATTGCCGAGAATATTAATCGGTGAGGATTTCAACAGGCCTCTGAGTTTTTTAATATTCAATTCTTCAATTATTTAAGCCCTAAGTATCTGCAGGAGTTGATTCCAGGTATTCCAAAATCGGTTGCTCCAGAATAGCTTAAAACTGATACGACTTTACAGTGAACAATCTAATAAATTATGAATTAAGGTTTCTGGCTAATAGTCCTTCATGCAATATTAACAAAACTTTTGTTCAAAAACAAGTAAATCCCTGTTGCAGATGAGCTACAACAACAGAAGACTTTAAGACTTTAAGTTCTGCTTCTGTGCTGAAAAAACAAGACTCTGGGGCTACATTGGGCACGGGTTCAATGTTATCTTTGATAAAGTGGATCATTAACCTTACATAATGCTGAGTAGTTCCCAAAGGCCTGTATAAAATGCAACACTGCGAATCTGCTCTGTGCTTAAGCTGCTTAAATAACTAATAAGCTCTTATCACACCATAGATCATTGATTTAAACGTTACTAATTTGACTGGATTGCACCTCTGGGCACACTGCTCATTTAAGAGTGATTTCTTTTATAGATAACAGATGTTTCAGCAAACTGGTGAGTAAAGAAAGTCTGAAGGAGCTTTAGCACAATAGATAGTATAATATGTATGCAAATATCAGCCAGTTGAAGTGTAATGATGTTCATGGAAAACCACCTCTGTGCAACTTGAACACAGAGCTGGAGTAAGGTCAGTGAGCTTGAATATATGGACTTGGAACTGAATGTGCAAATAGTAGTTCAAGTTCAGTTCTCACCTCTGAAGTCCACAATAAACCTCAATGTACACATGCAAGAATTTTGGAATTGTATTTGAGCATGAATTACTCATAAAATCTGTTCTTATCTTTCAAAACCGAATACTACACAATGGGAATCTGCAAGGCATTCCTCACAATGGGTTCCATTTGCATGTTGTTAAAACTTAAACTACGTTTTCTATAGTTTTTCAACACCGAATCAGCACAGATTTAATTAGAACCTTATTTGAACACGCCTTTAACTCTTACTTTGACTCAGAATGCATTGTTCCATCAATGATGGCAAGCCTGTGTGGCCTAGATGCAGCAAAACAGGACCAAACCATGATACTACCACCAACATTTTTCACAGATGAGCTCATTGAGTATTTTTTTCCTACAAGTTGAACGCTTCTCAAATCAACCAGCAAGTTCTATTTTAATAGCCCCCCTGTAACCCTGCCATGTACACCATTGCTGTTCAGCGTTCTTCTGATGGTAGATTTGTGAGCATTAACATCAAACAATGTTAGAGACCTTTAGTTGCTTAGAAGATACTTTTACACATATTGCTCTTTGAATAATCTTCGGGGCAGCAGGGTGGTTCGGTGGGTAGCACCACTGCCTCACAGCAAGAAGGTTCCGGGTTCAATCCCAGGGTGGAGCGGTCTGGGTCTTTTCTGTGTGGAGTCTGCATGTCCTCCCTGTGTCTGAGTGGGTTTACTCCGGGTACTCCGGTTTCCTCCCACAGTCCAAAGCATGTTAGGTTAATTAATTACTCTAAATTGCCATTGACTTGTGTGTGTGTGTGTGTGTGTGTGTATATATATATATATATATGTTTTTTCTTTACCAGCCAGTGAAGATCAGACTTTAATAGATCCCAGTTCCTCAAATACAGCAGTGTGCTCACTTACACCTAACTGTCATCCCATTACCTGGAAAATGCCTGCCTTTAATTTGACCTTCAAATGAACCTAATCCTAAAATTTCACATACTTTTGGATAATGTTCCTCAATAAATAATAAAAAACAATACTACTATTTTAGCATCATTTGTTTGTTAGGTGTTGCATGAAAATCTGATTGTTTTAAGGCAGTTATGTGGAAATATGAAAAAGCACATCCATATTTTCAGAATTAATTCTGTGTGAATTGTGGTAATCCTCTGAACCCATTTTAGGGTGCATTCATGTTCTCAGAGCATGTAACTATCAGGTTATTAAGACAAACGTTTTTCCTTCACTGGCTGTTCCATGTACTGTGGAACCCTCACCATCATTAGTCCTGGGCTGGAATAACCGTCCAGTGTATGTGTGAGTGTATGAGGGGGTGGCTTTTTAGTGGGAGGGACAGGCCATGAGGCCCAGATTACAATTCCAAACCTCAACCCCTGCCTGTCGTTATATGGAAGGGTGGTCAAATTGACTTCTGGAGCATTTGTTTGCACAATGAAAGGTAAGCTGTGAATTTGCATTATTTAAACAGAATATACTTTATTAACTGTGTAGAGTTAAAGTTTTCAAACATCATTTAGGCTGAAATTAGTCTAGATTATTAGTTTAGATTATGTCTAAACAGAAACTCTTTATGAACTATTGTTTCAATACAAAGTATAATAAAAATGTCTAAAATGTCTATGTTTAAAAAAAAAACTGAGAAAGAAGACGATGACTCAAATTCTTTGAATTCACCTGGCATTTAAAGTCATTCTGATTTAGACAAAGTGCTGTTCACAAGGAATTACATTAATATTAATATTGTTGTTATAATTTTGGAACATTTCTGAAAATTTGTGGTGTCACAAGCATGTGTTCCATTATTTCTCTGCAACAAGTAAATCATTAAATGTTAAATCTGCTTGTGCATGTTCTTTCCTCTTAGCTCTTAATCCTTCTTAAATGCTTATTTTCTGCACTCTAAATTCAGTGTTGCTCCATGGTTGTGTTGTAGATCTGTTAGCAGTTTGTAGGTTGAAATGACTTTATCAGCCACCCCATCATAATGCAACCTTTTCCCCTTTATATTGATCAGTCAAACCAGATATTGGGAATATTGTGCTCCAGCTAACAGAATGTGTCTCTGTCTGTCTCTCTGTTCATGATTGGTGCATTGACCCCAATATTTAAGTTCACCTTGAAAGTCTGCATTTTAATATCTAGATACCACCAGCACAAGTCATGAAAATGAGGTCAGTGGTCAAGAAGGTGAGGAAAAGATCCAAGAAAGAGGTCAATGGAGCAACAAGCTGGAATTTGTGCTATCTGTGGCCGGTTCCATTATTGGCCTGGGAAACATGTGGCGTTTTCCATACTTGTGCTACAAAAATGGGGGAGGTGAGCTGAGATTTACTTTTACATTTAACTGATCCCTCTTTTACTGCAGAAGAATAAGGCTACTCTACGTGAACCGTACTAGTGATTCCCAAACAACTTCCATTGTGGAGGCTCGTGGAATACATTAATACACTGCTCACAAAAATTAGGGATTATTCCACTATGGAAGGTTTCATTTTGAAGTATCCCCTAACTTTATGTGCAGTATAGTTTTATAGAACAGTGTTGTGGTATTCTAAAAAGCTTTCCCTTAGGAGGCCATATAGTAATTACACTGTAAAGTCACAAGCCAACATACACATTGAAACCAGTTGCTTGGACCTGAGGCACCATTTCCTTCAGGCAGCTGCAGAGGTTGTTTTAGGATCTTCTGAAATCTGACCACACATCAAACAACCCATTTTGTATACTTACCCCCAGTTACAGCTATCTGACAGAACTTTACCTGTGTGAAAACGGATATATGCTAGAGCAGTGTTAAAGATGTCGAATAAATTATCTGTTGCTTGAAACAGTTGCAAGAAGCAACAGGGAATCATTTTAAGCTACTAGATATGACCTATTTAAAGAAAACTATTTAAAGAGCTACCCCTGGTGTACTTGCGCTACCACAGACCCAGGCACCTAGACTCAGAAGAAACTTGGGCACAGACAAACTCAACCAGGCTCAACCCGAGCGTAGAGTATGCTGAGTATACCTGGTTTATATCTTAACCCTGGCAAGGTGAGGTAAAGCCCTTTGCAAAATATTAAGCCACTATTAGATTAGATATACCACTGTTTTAGCAATGGTATAGTGATTATATAATATAATGATTGCTTATTCTCTTTATTAGAATGTGACCAGAAAATATAAATGTAATACATTTTTGTAGCACTTTTTACAATGGAGCATTGTCTCAAAGCAGCTTTACAATATTATATTATCTTAAAAGTCCAATCCTGAATTAAGCAAGCCTAGGGTGACAGTGGAAAGGAAAAACCTCCCTGAATGTAGAAGGAAGAAGCCTTGGGAGGAACCAAGACTCAAAAAGTTAGCCATCCTCCTTGGGTGGAATTATTGGGTGGTATTAATAGTAAAAGTAAGTGAATAATAACAATTCAATTAAATAATGTACAAGATTTGAGATCTTGAGTCCTCAGTGGGGAATCACATCGTCCCCTGATAAGTGAATAATGGAGGGAGTTACTGCACTTTGGTGGGAATGGGTTCTGTTGATGAAAACCAGTAGTGATGCTGAGGTGGAGGAACATCTAAGTGTGTGGTGCTGGAACTGGTACCGGAACATCGGCTTGGAGAGAAAAGATATAATGTAGTTACTTGTTGCTTAGGAGGACCAAGACTTAACAATCATTGATGCCATGTGCAGCAGGAAAATCCGGCAGCATTAATTATAGCAACATAGCTAGAAGGAGGAGAACCGGAGGGGAACCAGAAGGTAACACAGCCAAGAGGCAAAAGCCAACCCGAGCCATGTGTCCCTGTCTAAACTAATAAAAAAATATTTGTAAGTGTTAAAAAAACTGAAAAAGAAGGAAAACTATTTATTTAGGATACAGTGGCAAGTATTTAGTGTTTCCTCCCCTTACACTTGAGCAGCATGTGGCAGCTTCATGCCAAGTTGACATTTCTACAGTCTGAAGAAGCTTGATTAGGAATGGTGTTTTTTGGAAGGGTAGGAACCAGGATAAAAGTTGAATCTTTATCCTAATAGAGCAGGATGGAACTGGGACCGTTAACCTGGTGGAACCTAATAAAAAAGGCCTTCACCTTGGAATAAGAGGATGTGACAACTGGTACTGTTAACCCAGCAGAATACACCCATTACCAATTACCTTTAACCAATGCAGCCTTAACTGGTTTAACTCACTGAAACAGACAGAACCAGTATCTTATTCTGGGCAAACATAGACAGAACTTTAACCCTTAACCCCATGAAATATGATGAATCTTGGACTTTTTTACCTGGGCAAACAGACAGATCCAAGACCTGTAACTGGGCAGATCCGGACAGAACTGGGTCCCAGGGGAATTAGAGGATTGCTCACAATAAATAAAGCACATTAAACCTTACCTCACTAAAGGCGGGATAAAAACCAGAGCAGTACTGAGCAGTAGAGATCTGTTTTGAGGATTCTATCTGTCCAAGTGGGACTGGGGTTCTACCTCACACGGGGCCGTCTACATTTTTTAGGGTCACAGTTCTGGGTCTGTAGCGCTATCCCAGAGTGGTCTGCTAACATGACAGTTACCTAGAATGCAATTAGTTATTTACAACGTTGACAGTAAGAGACATGAATTAATGAATTGATTGGGTATGATCATCATTAATCAGTTACATTTAAATATTAAGTTATATAGCTAAAGTGTTTTGCTCCAGTGTAGAAAAGCTGAATATAACTGTATTTTTTGTTTTGTATTAAAGTCATTCAATGGGGAATCTTGATACAGTATGTATCAAATGTCTTGAAAATTAGGCCAGACTTTTTATATTGCTTGTTTCGCGGATCCGCCGATGATCATATTTGAAGAATACATAAAAAAAACTTTTTTTCTTGGATCCGCCGCAGCACCAATGGTTAAAATAAAAAAACAATATATATATATATTATTTTTTAGCTTTTTCCGTCCTCCGGTGGAGAGCCAACGGTTTTCTTTTGTTCATTTAATTTTTTTTCCAGATTCACTTTAATTTAATTGTAGGTT
>JAUZSU010013070.1:0-11058 GCA_034780255.1 Parotocinclus maculicauda
TACATAGCACGTCCCGTCTTGTAACATAGGGCATGTTTGTTTAATCGGACCAGCTGGTTATTAGGACCAAAACGATCACGTCCCGATGTGGTCCCATTAACCGGATTTTATTGTATTCTATAATTCTAGTCTATATATGGAAGGGATTTCAGACACTCCCTCAGTCTCACTGCTACTATTCCAGTTTCTTTGTTTTATTCCTGCTTATATATGAATATAAACGTTAACAACAATCATTTGAGGATCAGGAACGGATTAATTAATATTTCCATTTCTTCTTATGGGAGAATTTGATTTTAAGTGTTTAATTTCTGATTTCTAAGCTTCCACTGTAATTCAGATTTTTAATTACAAAATCAATACGGAATTTGACTGGGGGTGCACAAACTTTTGCCTTTTTCCTCGTCCCCCGAGGAGCTAAATGTACTGAACAGTAGTGTAAGCTGATCCGGATCCATGCAGCAGGCTCCTGTAGTTTATTAGATCTCTCTCACAGATCTAAACTCTCTGCATTTTAACATTCATTGCTTTCTAAATATCTCAAATCTCACATTGAAAAATAAAAGCCTGCGTTTGTTTCCAGTCGATTCCTGTGCATCTCTGATGATAGAGGTTCCATTCAGAAGCTAAATGCAGGCTGGGATTATGCAAATGAACACATAAAAGCTCTGTAATGACATTTATGGGGACTGCTTGCACCTGCTCGGGGTACGATTACGTGATACTGTGCACTGCTCTCACATTTGGAAAGCTGAGCAGCTCAAACAGATGCAAAACTACCAATCAAACATGAGAGCGGTACGAATGCATTAGGAATAAAGTGTGTGAGATCACACCTTCCATCTAACGTCCACTTTATAGAGCAGCTATTTATTATGTATTACGTTATGCTCAGCGCAATCGATACGTAACGTTACTCTAAACAGTGCTTCACACGCTCTTAACGGCAGTTTATTATCAGGAACAGACAACGTAAGATAAGAAACTAATCTCTGCAACTATTTACTTCTTTAAGTTTCTATTTCATTCTGATTCACAGGGCTGGGATGTAATTATTAATCGATTATTGCTGCATTTTGTTTCTGTACAGGATTTCTGTTTTTCAAAAGTCATTGCAGGACTTTGGTTTAGTTCTGGTTGTAGTTTATGTTTATCTCTTTGTCTGTAACATCATTTTACATTTTATTTTCACACATTTCTAATAAGGAAATAAAATCCTGAGTCTCGATAGAGTTGGGCGTCGTCGCCTCGTCTCGATGTTTGGTGTAAGAGATCAGGATCACCGTCTTAAGTCAGGCTTTTTATTATCTTGGTTTAATATGATCTCGGCTCATATTGGGAACATTGTGGATAACCTATAGGTGGCGCTCTCTCTCTCTCTCTGTATGTGGATGTTAGAGGTAAAGGTGATTTTTACAGGTTAATAGCTGGAGATTGAAATGATTTGATTTCTAAATGTACTGTTTTTGTAAATGTATCCGATTTGGATGTAAAAGATCCATAATATTGAATTCAGGCTCTGAAATTTAATTCTGTAGATAAAATAATCAAATGTGTTTCCCTTTGATCTAAAAATCCCAATCCAGGACTTAAGAAGCCACTTGTTTTACAGATGAATGCAGATTTAATAATAATAATAACAATAATAATCATTTATAAAGGTACTGAGTTTTAGTTTTTATAAATAGTGACCATGTTAAGATCTCCAGTCTTTATAAAATCAGAGTCTGCAACTAAAAACTCTGGGATTTGGCTTTAGATGGGATGTCAGGAGTGTGTTTTTTTTATTAAATCTCTTTAGACGGGACGTTGTATCTCAGATCCAAAGTGACTGAATACAGAGCCAAATTCCTGCTAATAAAAGTGATTATAAAGTTTGGAATTCACTTCTCTTTCTGAGGTGGAAGCTTAGTCATCGTTTGGTCCTCTCTGTGTTAGATAGATGGATGGATGGATGGATGGATGGATGCAGCTGTTTATACACATCAGCTGTTCACACAGGCCGATATCTTGTTTGAGAAGTAAAGAAAATAACCAGCTAAATATAAACAGAAAGACTTTTGAGTTGATTTTGAGCCTAAACACAACAGCTAGTACAAACAACGTCCGATAGTCCATTTCATCCAGTCTCTTCCAAAAGCTTTCAAAGGATCCCAAAACAAGGTCTGCCTGCATCGGGATTTAAATATTAATCACCAAGTAGGAGCTTTGGGGGGGATTACATAAGCTCTTGGCTACAACGTGCTGCCGGAGTAGAATATTGGAACAAGACGTAAGGAAGAAAGAGGAGAAATAAAGAGACAATCTGGCAAATGTCAGACATTTTGAAGATGTAGCATCTCTGCCATGGTGGGATTTTCAGCTGGTATGACTTGATTGTTAAAGTTGTAAAAGGGGGACAGTAGTATTGGGACACAAACCAACAAGTGGTCAAAAATATTGGGACACACATCAGCATGTGGCCAAAAGTATTGGGACAGAAAACAATATGTGAATAAGAGTATTGTAACACAAAGCAACGTGGTCAAAAGCATTGGGCCACAAACTAATTCCAAATTGTTTATATATTTCATTGGTAATTCTAAAAGGCTCACATGACGTCCCGCTAACGAGCAGGCCTGAGATTGCAGAGACAGTGTGATAACAGCGTGTCACTCTGCCAGGCACGGCTGTGGGCGGAGAAATGTTCAGTCAGGAACATCTGGATTTCCCTTTTTGCTCAACACAGTGTGGGTGACTGATTAAAAGAGTGGCTTAAGAGAGACGTCGGTGATCCTACCAGGATCATTACAATCCATATTAGGACAAACAAGCTTCCAAACCAAGGTGTTGCTGCTGCAGAAACCAGAGAAGACCCGTCACACTGCTAAGATCAGTTTAATAACGTGTGTTTTGAGCACTGAGCAGCTGATCGAGTGGTTTTCTCTCGCTCTCGTGAGCATTTATATGTGTGAATTTATTTGGAATTTTATGAACCACGCTCGTGGTTCTGCATGTTTTAACAAAAAAGGAACTAGAGCTGCCTTTAATGACAGAACTAGAGCAGTCCAAGTGGGGAAAAGAAGGTGGATTTTTTTTTGTCCCAATACTTTTGGAACATGTGGGTTTGTGTTTTAATACTTATGTCAACATGATTTTTTTGTGAGTAGTTTTGGCCTTGGGACATGTGTGTGTGTGTGTGTGTGTGTGTGTGTGTGTGTGTGTGAGAGAGAACAGGCCAGCGAGTGCTCTGTGGTGACATCATCTATTTCAGTAGAGATTTGAATTGTCGTTGAGATTTGAATCTGAGCATTCCCTCAGTGCATTTCTATGGGAGATTTTTCATTTTAAAACTAAAATCTAATCAATACGATTCATCAGATCGGCTGCAAAAACACACCGCACAGCAGAAAGTGTGATTATTATAACATATATATATATATATAGGGATAACGATGTGTAAATAAAAAGCGTGTTAGAAAAGTACTATTTAAGCGCTGTAAAATTAAAGTAAGGACGACGCCGAGAATAATTATAATTATAGCAGGGAGAGCCCACTAGGTGTTTGACTGACCATTTTAGTGAAACTATGGAATAAACTGGCTATTGTCCTCCCAGTCTCATTATCAATTCTGGTGGATTTATGGGAGCAATTCTGGCAACCCTGGGGCAGACTCGGAGCAAAGAATGAAAACGAGCAGTTTGGTTTTATTAGACCAGTATAACGGAGAGAGACAAGATCAGCTATCAAACCCAAAAACGCACAACTACCAACGTTTGTAAGCGACTTTACAGAAAAAAACGCCAAACGGGCCAAAACGGGCTTGGCATTATTCAAAAATAATAATGATATGAAATCAAGACAGTCCCAAAGTACCGAACCTTATCCACCTTTCAGTGGGACAAACAGCTGGCACCTCACACTGTTACCCAACATGTAAAGCACCCATGCACACCACGATTTGATCTGCGTAGTTAAACGTACGCCATTCGTCATCCGTGCCACCTGCAGAAACAGCTGATGTATCACAGTGGGCCAGTCAAGGCTGCCCACAATAACGTGGCAGGTTTAGTCTTACTTAACCTTCCCTTGACCCCCACAACGGTGCATTCCACCTACGCTCCTGTCACAGCGCTCTTAATAAGAACGGGCACACAAACAGGTGTCTAAACGGACACTGGCATTGCGTAGCGCAAAGTATTTTTATACGTCCGCTCCCCTTTCTCTCAGCCAGAGCAAAGTGATATTTAGGAAGGGTGTTTTTATACGAAGCAGCGACACAGCCAATTTCTCTCCAGTTAAATAAAGAGAGTGCCAGGTTTAATCTGAGAAACTTGGCCAGGATGGGGAGAATCAGCGGTGGTTGTCGTTGGAATTTGGTCGATGTATTAACGGAGACTTTTGATTTGCAGGATATATCTCGTGTCAAATTCAGCATTTAGGTGGTACTGGTTGACAAACATTTGCTTCCTTTGTTGTTTAATCGGTCATTAGTGTGTGTGCAAATCACACGTGTGTGTTCGGTACATTAGTGTGTGTCCGAGCCTCTTGCTAAAGAACAAAACGGCATGGGGTATTCCCAATGTTTCTTCCATTTGAAGTTTGAACCAGAAATATTTCATTGTTTTTTTAAATCCATTCCTGCATTTCAGGCCTAAAACCTATCCCAAAAGAAAAACCTAATCATGATGTGATTTCAAACAGCTGATTCTAATCGGGATTTGGTACAAAAGGAGCATCAAGGAAAGTGAGTGTTTAAGGAGTAAAGATGATCAGAGGAACTCCCTCCAGGTTATCGCCAAACTTTTATAAACGATGTTCCTCTAATAAGGATAGAAAGGGATTTACTGTAGTTCTCTCTCCATCTACAGACCATAATATCATTAAACGATTAAACGATCTGGGGGAATTTAAGTCCTAAAAAAGCCAAAATTGAAAAGGGGTGATCTCTCTGTGCTCCCTCAGACAGTTACAGAGATCCTCGGCTCATCTTTGCTCCTTAAACACTCTCCTCAGCTGCTTTTGTATTAAATCATGTTTATCATCACCTGTTTGAAATCATGTCATTGTTTCGTTTATATTTGTCTCATTACCCGCCCCAAATTGCCCCCCGTCCCACCTTTTTTTGGATTGTGTTTTGGGCCTGAAATGCATTAATGGATGTTTATTAACAAATGAAATGTCAGACGATATTCGTACCTTCTGCAATGAAGTAGTGTCAAAGTTTAGCCTCCGTAACTGTAACGTAAATCTTTAGTATTTGCCCCGGGCCGTTTTAGCTTAGCGTTAGCTCTGATACATTCTAAGCCTGTGTTTGGGACTTAGCTCTGGCTTAATGCTCAGGTCTCCACTGTCAAAACAATTTTGGCCTTGAGCCTGTAAGAACATACTGTGACAATGCAAACATTATCCTTACACACACACACACACACGCACACACAACTTTCTAATAATACTGGACCGAATGACTCCTAAAAACAAAAATTGACACCGCAAGTATATCACCGTGGTTATGTTACCAAGCGGTTTGAATGGTTTAATCGTATGGCTTTTACGTCACACGTTATAAGCAATGGTTACGTAAGTCTAGTAGTCTATTTTCTCAGCTCGATTAAAAGAGGAGCTCGTGCTGATGTCGGCGTGCTACGTTTCCAGCTGGGTGATTTTCTCTAAACCACAGGCGCAGACCTCGACAATAAGGCAGCATCGCCACTTGTCTCTCAGCTCCCCCCTTTCCAGTGTTACTGATCACTGTAATTACCCTGATGCTAATAACAGGGGTGAACCAGAGGTCTCTCTTCCAGATCTCCATGCCTGTTTGCGGTCAGGCGGCTTCACTTCTGAATCCGTTGTAGATTTTACAATAAATGAGACAAAGCACTTTTGCGCCCAAGCCCTTGAGAGACGGAAACGCACAGCTGTACGACGGATGCACTTCCTGGTCGCATTTCTCGCTCGAATCGATCGTCCCCGTGACGTCCCGTACCGCAGAAGGTCGTGTGGACATCCGGGTAATCGTCTCAGCCCGTTACTTTATCTGAGAGAGCAACTCATTACGCACTCTGAGGCTTTGGAGCGGATTATCATAATGATGACGCTCGTGCTTCTTTCGAGCCCGGGTTCTTTGAAGCGGGCCGCGTGAAGAATCGCGGCTCGACTTCAGAGGGAAACGGGATTGCCGATGCTTTTTTTTTTGTTGCTGTGGTAATATTTACTCGTGCTTCTGAAAAGAGCTGAGAGCACAGCGGAGGGAAGTGAGGCAGAACCAAACACGCTGCGGAGCTTGATCGACAGGCCGGTGACCTTGGCTGCTCGAGCTTTGCGTCCGGCTGAGATATAAAGGTGGTCTGGAAGTGACGAGAGGGAATCTGGATGCCAGAACAATCCAAATCCAATCCGAAAGGTTTTGTTTGATAGATGTGACTTACAATTTCGGTCCATGTGGTCAGTCGAGAGGATAGCAGCACCCTATCTAAACTTCACCCTGTCACTTGTTACTAAAATCCCCTCTTAGAAAAGTCATAATAACCCAGCGTGACTATTAACCCTCTAGCCTGACGATTAGACCGATAAAAGCCCGCTTTGGGTTGATCTGGCAACACTATTTGCTAAATGCAAAGACAGAAATGACATGGAAATCCAACAACCTGCTCAACCGCCTCAAAAGGAAGCACCACAAAGAGTGGGCCAAAATCCAGACAGCACAAAGACCTTAAATAGGAAAAATCGTCCATGAAAACAGTGCGTTTATACACACGTAATAATCCGACGAACAAGTTGACATAATGAAGTTGAAGTTGGGTAATCAGATAACGTTAATCCTCCTTCAAACTCTAACATTAAATAAGCAAATTCTTTGTTCACTCAGTGATGCTGTGGGTTCATTCAGGGTTGCCAGATTTTGCGAGATAAAAAGCCACCAGGTCTATGGAAACTAATCTTAATGGTAACGAAGACCTGGCGACGCTTCTCAAACGTATCGTTTTTCCACTGGCATCATTTCTAGTGCGCTTGGCGTCCCTGGTACTGTTGGTTTGCTCTGTCGTCTGGTTTGTTGTAAAAGCCTGTCCTATTACCCGTGTTTGGGTGTAAACATGGCATGGCTGTTTGAGTGGGTGTGGTTTAATTAAATAAATAAAGTGGGGTTTTTTTTGTACTTGCATCCAAGCTCAAAGTAAGACCCGTGGTCGGTCCGGTGACAGGACAGTGATATAAGACGAGTGACATCACAAGGGTTTGGTCGTATCAGTCGAGGGCTAACATTCAAATCATTATTTGTCCAACAGCATTTGAATAACTCCCTGCCCTCCCTTCTTGTCCTCGACTGACTCGTTTCAGTAATTAAAGCAGGGATTTGACTTAATGAGGCTGACCGGGGTTTTAAACGACGCCTGAGTGGGTTATGTCGGGATTTGTTCAATCTCTGCACGCGATTAGAGAAGCCATCAGCGGTATCGATTTAGCAGATATTCCACAACGCCGGGGGGGAGGTGGGTGTTTATATTTTTCTGACATCACAGCAGGTTTCTCAACAGCCAAACGAGAGGGTGAGCTAATTTGCCTAGTACCCAAATCCAGTTCGTCCTTCCAACTGCTTATTTGTTTGGGCGTGTGTGTGAGGGAGAGAGAGAGACAAAATTCAGGACTGATTACAGAACCTCGTCCTTCTGCATGGTCCATCATTTTTCTATTCTTTATTTTCTTATATTCTGGCAAATTACGACCTTATTTTTACGTAGGCAGGGTTTGGGTGCCAGGTTTAGGAATTTACAATCTCAATGTGGCTATCCCTGACTCGATTGATTGCTTTTGCATACGCCGCCCAATAATCGGGTTTTGTCAGCATGCTCTTGAGTGATCGGATAATAATCGGATTTCTACTTCACAACCAGCCAATAATCTCACAGCAAAATGTGACACAGACTTTATTAATCTGTTAATGAAATAATCAAATTCGTCATTTTCCCAGGTATATCCTGCGTCTCAGAGAACTGTCAGGTAGTCGCTTCGCTCCGTTTAGTTCCTCGGCCGGTTTAATTCCAGGGTTGCCAGATCCCGCGAGGACCATAACACCACAGTCGATGGAAAAAGAGCCCAAATAAAACCCAAGTGTTTTATCAAAGCAGACCTGGCAACCGTCGCATTGCGCAGACCGAGAAAACCGATTTCAAGCCAAACCGAGACGGTTGCCAGGTCCGCTTATTCTAAATACCACACACACTACATGACAACTTTAAACACAGTTGCGTTTTCACCTAGATGCCTTCGTGCGGATGCGATGCGTTATGGGATACAGCTTGCCAGAGCAGAGGGCTTGTCACTTGACACTTTCGGGATGATAATCGAAGGGTCGCTTTGACTAAGCGCGGGTGGAAACACTGTTTCCGTCCGAACTCTGGCCTGTTCTCTTACCTATTTTTAAATCCTCAGAAATTCAGTGTTTCAACACCTCGGCTCGCACCTCGACACCCGGCCTGCTCGTCTTGTTTCTATTTCCTCTCATTTAGCCCCGATAGCAGGAGCAGCCTCGATCAGGCACCGGATTGAATTTGTTCCGAGATCCAGCATGGACTGAGTGGGGATTTAATGAGAAGCAATAACATGGAACTGACGTTTCTCTCCCCCCTCGTTCTTTTTTATGTAATTAGATATTCCACAAAGACGGTGCAGTTATTATCCTTCCCAGGCTCTTGCAGCTTGTTTGTTGAGCCCAGCAGGAAACTCCATTCCACTCAGAGATCTTATTTCTCTCACTTCAGCTAACGAGAAGGTCAGAATCGGGATGTGACTGACTGAGACAAAATCCACCTTCCAGCTTGTTTACTTTTCATCCACTGTCAGAGAGGAAATAATATTGGAATAAGAGAAAAACTGAACTTTAGAGTCCGGATTTGGTTGTGCTTAGGGTCGGGCAATATGATGATATTTTATCGTATCGGGATAAGCAGATTTAGGATATCAGTGCTTAAAGTACACTGACCAGCTGTCTGTTTTATTTTAATTACTGTAATCAGTTCTGTTTATTTAGATACACTGCTGCACATTTGGAATAAAAAACACTTTATAAAGTATAATATCTGAATAGAGGTTTGATTGTGATGTAATGTTTTGTTTTTATCACCCAGCCCTTGTTATGCTGTTTTTATTTCTATCCTGATCATGTTTTTATAAAGTTATTGCACCTTTTTAAATATCTGAACTCTAATTATTTTGGGTCTCGTGACTAAAAGATGTTATTTCACGCACATGCCCAAGATTTTTAGCATTACGTATCCAGGATATCGCACATTAATTTATTTCTACTTCTTGAATTCTTGATTACAGGATTCTATACTACAGAGATATTATACCGATTTCACACTTTATGACGGGTTCTAATCCTAATAGTCCAAATATAAAGATTCAAAAAGGGTATTTTAATCGTGGGGTATAAAAAGCTTGGCTTGAAAGCAACAGATTCTTTTTCGCTGCTTAGAGTATAAAAAAAGAGCTCTTTTAAAGCAAACTCTGACCTTACTGTCACAAACTGACCCAAATACATAAAATAATTCCAGCTCAGAACGGCTTTCATTCAGACTAAAGCGAGGGCTGGAATTGTTTAGCTTTTCATTATTCCACCTTCTAGCTTCCAGCAGGGAGGGCTGTGAGACTTCTGAGCCTGAGAGGACTCTCCGGTGACAGATGTGTGTCTCGTCACGCTTGGTTTATGGACCTGGCACTTGGGACCAGTGGAGCATGCTGTTAAAACAACCGTCTGGACCACCCACGGTCTCCAAATGACTGCGATTCTTGCACAGCAGGTTCAGAAAATACACCTGCTTTACCACGACATTTACCAAAGTACCAGAACTCATAGGTAAAGGCGCCTATTCCATAAGTATTAGGACTTACAAAGTTGAAGTAAAAGCTGAAGTATTAGTATGACAGCTCTCAGTTTCAATAACAGGTTCGAGTTATTAGTAACCAGTGTATTTATTAAATGAGAACAGTTCTAGGTAAAGTAACAAAGGTTCTTGTAACAGGCCGTTCTAAATGCAAAAGGTTCCAATATCAGTACTATAAGTTCTATTTGGGCAACAGTTCCAGTAACAAATATACCACATCCAGTGTAAAGGCTTGTGAAGCCGATTGGTTCCCTATAAATGCAGAATTCCTGTTTGGAATATCTAGTTTAATCACACAAGGCAAATGGAATGGCGTGTTGGGTTTAGTCAGATGTGTAAGCGTGGAGACCTGGGTGAAGCTCCTCAGCTGTTCCAGCCTAGACAGCTGAACCCCAGGGAGCAACAGGAAGGGCACTGTGGCTACTTCAGACAGTCCAGTGGAGTCCGAGGGGAACGGGGCAGATTTTAAAAGCGTGCTCTGTGACCGTGTGCGAGAGCTAAAAGCCAGCTGTAATCCTGGCTTGTTATTTCCGACAGCGCTGCTTTCGCTGTAGCGTCACTTCACCCCTGTGCTTCGTTCTGGCTCTCAAAACAAAAGCGACACAAGCGCCTCGTAAACATGTCGTACCCCGTCCCGAGCTGCCACTGTAAGAATTCGATTCGATTGTAATAATATCTGTAATAACAGCGTTTTTTATGTTTGTAATGTTTTTAAAGGAAAGAAACGTTTTAATGTTTTAATGTGTGCAAACTGTTACAGGTACAAACAAATATATATATGTATATATATATATTTCACATTTTATGATCCCTGCATCCTTAGTTAATATAAAGAAGTCTATTGGAAGCTGAAGCTAAGAGCAGCTTTTTTTTATCTAAGAAAAAGCCAAACCAGATGATCTATATCAGTGTACACATCCACCGGGACTGTTTGGTTTAATACAGCATGTGAGTGTAGAAAAGGGCCGAGATATGCTGAAGCAAAGCTAATTAAATAAAGGTGATTTATTTACATTCTAAACAAAGGAGCTGCTCGTTATCCTGCAAATCAATCAGGTCAGATAATCCAATTCCTCTAAAAGGGGGAAAGGGTCAGTCATGGAAATTATTATGTGAGGCTTAGACTAAAGCTTTGGCTGTCTCTCTCTCTCTCAATCTGTCTCTCTCTCTCAATCTCTCTCTCTCTCAATCTGT
>JAUZSU010013081.1:0-11058 GCA_034780255.1 Parotocinclus maculicauda
ATGTTACATAGCACGTCCCGTCTTGTAACATAGGGAATGTTCGTTTAATCAGACCAGCCGGTTATTAGGACCAAAACGACCGCGTCCCTATGTGGTCCGATTAACCGGAATCGACTGTATATATAATCTGTAGAATGATGACTTATCACTATTTATATTATTGCTTATACATTTGTTTCTTTAGGTCCAGAATCTGGAGAGTGTGACCTTATTTCTGGTGGTGTGGACGATTACAGAGATCACGCGTTACTCCTTCTACACCTTCAATCTGCTTAACCATCTGCCATATTTCATCAAGTGGGCCAGGTGCTAAAACAACAACTCATGCATGTTTCCGGTCTGATGGCATGCTGTTTGGTGACCTCCACTAACACTGGTTAGCCACTTCACTTCCCACAAATGCTACAAAATATAGTAATTCTTAGTTTTATTACCTGTGTTTTTGTTAAAGAGGTGGTGTGACAGCATTGTTGCATGGCAAAGCTAGTTGTATATCCCATAATGAAATATCCCTTGACATGCGAGCAGTATATGTCAGTTGAGTATCAACTATGAGAAAGCCAACGACTCAGAAATCACTTCATTTTAATTACAGCTTTTGATCTCACATACTGTTCCCTAATCGGCAACCCAAAACCCATGGCTCATTCAAAGTCACTTTTTCTAAATTCTGTCTTCATACCTAAATGTGCTGAGATGCTGCCATGTGATTAGCTGATCAGAGATTAGCTAGATATGTAATAAAGTCACTGGCAAATATTAATAAAAGTATTGATTGAATTAGTGTCAACAGTTAAAACTCAGTATTATAAGTTGTCGTTTTTGATACATTTCGAAGATGAAATGTTGATATAAGTTATATACCACAGAATCTACATCTAAGATCTTAAAAGCTCTTACAAGATAGCCACAGTAAGTCACTTGTGTTCTAGCATCTAAGCAAATAATTTCCATGTGTGCATTTCTTACATTTAGGATGATGATGTTGTTGTTGTTGTTGTTGTATTTTTAGAGTGTTCCTAAATTTTCTGTGCAATATTAAGGCTGTAACATGCATGACATATTTACCCATCTTTAATAAGGATGCCAATATTTCTGGAGTTGAATGTACATTGCATGACAAGAGCAATATAATACCCATGACACCAGACATCTGTTGTGTGCACAGACAACCCTTAAGGGTGTGTGTGTGTGTGTGTGTCTTTGTGGTTTGCTGTGGTCAGACACTTTGTGGAAGACTTATGTTCAGCTGCTTCTGTTTTTAAGAGTGACTGTTTTGGGGCATGGAATTCCTGTCTACTATTACAATCTATCCCCTACATGCACACCATTTCCGTCCTTCTTCCCAGGACCACACTTGCTCATGAGCTTGGAGGCACAACACTCAAGTTTTATGGCACTTGAGTAGTTAAAATACACAATGTTCATTTTCGGGTTGAATTTGGAATTGTGAGGAGGTTAGGAAATGTAATCTTTCTGTAGCAGACAATGAAGACAGTGTTGCTCTATCACAGCATCCCTAATGTAAATACATCACTGGTGTACTAGGTCTGCATGTAATCTGCGAAATCCTCCACAAAATATCTTCTGACTGAAGTGGCCTGAAGAGAGTCATCAGGCAGTGCATACAAATAATTTGTTGGCAGAAGTACACAGGCATAACACATAATGGACTTCCATCCTTTTGGAGAAAATAATGGCTATAATGGGAGGAGTAGCACATGTATCCCCAGCCACAACCAGTTTCATTGGCTGTATGACTAGAAAATGTTGGCCAGTGGGCTGGGAAGCAGATGAATCGAACTTGCTACCCAGTTTATTCTTATTTGCTATAATTATTGCTACTCAAAGTAAGGAAACAACTGGTAATTCAACAAACTGTTACAACTGTTTCTTGGTGGCATGGTAATTCATGAAGTAAAAAGAGAGAAGACAATAATTAACATGCATATAATCATCTTACATATTTCTGGCATTAGAACCCTTTAACAGACGATTTTTTAAGGAATCAACGATATAAATGGGGTATGAATGTGAACAACAAGAATTAAAAATCTTTTGCTAAATTAAATTCAATTAAAAAGTTCCAATGTGTATGAATTCAAGGTTTATCCTATAACATACTCAAGTCTGTAACTTTTACTGAACATTTTATTTTTAAGAATATAGCTTTTTAATGATTTGTATTACATATACTTGCCATGAGGTTCTAAGTTACATTATTGAATTTAACTGCTTAAAAAATGACAGAATTAGGCTGAGTATTACCCACATAGGTTTTTACATGTTTAGCTTCCTTTTACTTTATTATAAATAAAACAATATTGTATATTAATTGTATTATAAAGACACTAAGGCAGGTTTTAATAGTTTGTTAATTGCAACTGCAGTGGAATGTGTTTGGTAATCTTTGATACAGTTCAGTCTCCCACCAAAAAATAACTTAAATAATTATTTCATATTAGTTCATAATAACATTTGTTCTTGTCAGGGACAGTATTCCTCTGTCTCAGGTCATCACAATGCACTTGAAGACCAGGACCTATCGATGAGCGGTAACAGCTGAGCTGCGAACCTTAAACTCAACATTAGAAAGCATCCCTGAACTCAAAGCAAATCTAAAAAAGTTTCATAACACTTCTTTGTTATGGGAAAACAAGCTGTATTACAGCACATTTCAGCATTTATTTTTGGCTCTAACCCTTCCAAAAAGACCATTCCTAAGTCATTAGCACTGTAAAAGGATCAACTTGGCACCCTGATGATCCTGATTTTTCTGTTTTTAAATGCTGTGTACAATTATTATTAAAGACATTATTATTTATGGTCATTATACAATGAAAGCAATAAAGTACAGCTGTACTGTGCTCTGCATAATACAGTATGATAAAATGTTTGTTTTTTTTTTCCCCTGTCCATAAGCTCTTATTTATCTTCTGTCCTGCAGGTATAACATGTTCATTGTCATGTATCCCTTGGGCGTGATTGGTGAGCTGATGACCATATATGCTGCTCTGCCATATGTTCGGAAATCGGGCATGTACTCTATGAGGCTCCCAAACAAGTACAACGTCTCCTTCGACTATTACTACTTCCTCATCATTGTAATGCTATCCTACATCCCATGTAAGAACTTCCCTTACCAATAATACATATCTGTAACATATTGGAAGATAGCATGTGGAAACGCATAACTATACCATTTATAATATCTGGATGTTTTATTAATTACCCAGTGTGGTCGACCATCCAAACAATGATCATTCACTTTAACAACCAAAGTCTTAACAATCCCAAGTTAGTTCCTGACCCAGGCTCCGCCTGTGTGGACTCTACATTGACCTCTCTGAGTCTGTGTTGGTTTCCTCTGGGTAATCTTGTCTCCACATTCCATAGACATACGTTAGGTTTATTGGTGTTTATTAGGTAAATTGCACCTAGTGTTAGTGTGTGCGCCCTACAATGGTTTGTCACCCTGTCTAGGGTCGTTCCTGCCTTATGCAGTGACCGCCACCTAAGCAACGCCTTTCCTGCAACCCTGACCAGGAACAAGCGGATATAAGTGAATAAATGTTCTGGAAATTAGTGTTTCTTTTAAGTTGACTCCCTTCCTCTTGTTTGTGTTGCAGCCAGTGAGGTACATTGGTTACATTCCATAGTGCAGGTTTATATTTTGGTTTCATAGTGTGTGATTGTTAATGTGTATCGATGAACCACGGTGTTGTGTATTTCCTGGAGGAAGTGTATAGAAGTTTACTCTTAGATTATGTTTGGATTGTAATATGCCACATGTTTTCAGTGGTTTCTCTGATGCACTGACATATCGTTTGCATGCAGTTTTATTGTGAAAAAGACCTTTACTTTAGAGTGGTGACTATGATAATGTCCAGCCATCGACCATTTCATTTGGTGATCTGTTTCACAGAATGTAACACAGTCATTAAATGATGAATACCTATACTTAGTATACCTATTTATCAGATTTCATGTTTTCCTTTTATTCTGGTTTCCCCTCTTAGTGTTTCCTCAGCTGTATTTCCACATGCTACGACAGAGGAGAAAGGTGCTTCATGGCGAGGTCATAGTGGAAAAAGATGAGTAGGAAAAAAAAAGCCACTCCAGCCAAGGCAAACCGTTAACGAGTAGATCTCCAAACAAGCATCATTCAATGGTGAAGAATTGTAGATAACCTCAAACCTACTGTTATTGTCTTTACATGGCCATCATCAACCAGAAGTGTTCTGTAATTATTTTAAGAGAAGTTAAATCCATACCTGAGAACTGTCTGTTTAACACATGGTTGGAATCACTACCAATAAATATATTCATATGGAAGCATTTACTATACTTTTTGTAATTTAGGATTAACACAGGAGTAAAACTTCTCTGTTTGGATCGTTTTGTGTTCATCTGTAATTTGTCTTCTTAACTGTTATTTCTAACTGGATCTCTAATTTGTATTTAAGATCACCCTTACCAGGCTCAGTGTCACCTGTATTTGGAATAACATTTTGAAATAATCCTAAAACTGGACTGGATTAAACCTGTCGTTTGTGGCTCTAAACATTTGTGCAGTGCCACCCTTTCTTTTGCTTTCTAAGTCAATTGGAAATCCACAGATTGTTCAGAATGTTACAGTATTTGTGTACTGGTCCCACTATAAAAGGTCTAAATGTATATTTTCAGGGACTTGCGTCAAGAAGGGCAGTATTTTTTTTTGTCAAAATAGTTTGTGCCAACGCTGTTGCTTTTGTTTCTAATGTAAGTAGACGAGTGTGGTGTCAGAATGAAGGGAAAGAAAAATGTTGCATATATACAAAATGTTTTAATACTTCAACTGCACTGTAACTCTTTGTATAAAAACAAATGTTTACATCACAAATTAGTTTTAAAATTGAAATAATATGTAACTAACTGCAGGTTACTGATGGGGCTACACAGTCTCTCAATAGCAATTCATACATGGCAACTCCTGTTATTAATATGTATTAGGGTGGATTAGATTAGGGTGGAGCAGGTGGAGCTATTATTCTTCATACATATGTTAGATAATTGTGATTGTTTGTATTACTATGAATGTCTGTGTGAGATCTGGCAAATTTGGTTAAACATGTTCTGAACCTTGACCAGACTCGTTAAGACTTCATAGCCTCTGTGTTGTACTGTTAAGTTCTGGGTAAGTCCATGTCTGTTACTTTGTCTTGGCATCACAGATCACAGATCTTGTAACCTGTATTAAATATGGAACATCTATTTTGTTTTTACAAACATTATTCAATTTCCAATACTATTTTGGATTAGCATTTAAACAAAATTGTTTGTTACAATATAAGTTGTAAAGCCTACAGTATCTGAATCTACTCTGTACTCAGTATCTACTCTGCTATTTTCTAGTATGTAAAACATTTGAGCAAAGTCATCTAAATCCAGGATAAAGAATGCACACTGCAATGTTATTTTTTTAAACTAATACTTCTTAGCCAACATCATCGCAAGCATATACAAATGCATGATTTTTCCATACTAGCAAACCTTGTTCAGTTTCTACATGCTCCTAAATTATTGTGGTAAGTGCTTTATTGAATAATATTGTATTGTTATAAACTGTGGCTCCAAAATCTGTGATCTGATCTAAAGCTGAAAAATAACGTGAAAAAGAAGATATGGAGTGGCCAATTATTTTATTTTTTTTTTTTTCAGTTCTACAAATTAAAAAATAACTATTTTAGTCTGAGAAGATTTTCTTTCTAAGGTGCTACTGTTCTTCTGTGCAGCTGAGGGGGGAAATGAAACAGAGGCCATGTTAATATAATGCAAAACTAAGTGGGATGTCTTGATAAAAATGTGAATACGTTAATTTTAATGACCTCACTGAAAATGTATGTCTGTATTGAAGAGCCATCATGGTAATGGTCAGGACAATGATGAGAAGGAAACAATAAAAATGACTGACTGAATGCATTTAGTGCAAGTGGTGTAGCATTACTGGAAGGTCCTTATTTACCAAAGCAATACAAACAAAGTGTTAGCAACTCTTTTAAAATATTAATGAACAGACATGAATACATTTTAACCTGTCACATGTTCCAATAAATCTATTAACAGTGTGTATCTGGGACTTCATTTGATTAAATCTAAATAAAATATGGAATATGATACTCCAAGGCTTAAGTCCTGAAATGCAAGCCAATTTCCTTCATGAATGCTCTCTCTATTGCATTTTGTTTGTTTACGGATTATAGGTATGGAAGGTAGTGCAAATGATTAATATTGTTATTGATATAAAACATATACCATAGGTAAACTCAGAAATCATTAATGGAGCCTGACTTGGGTCAGAATTCTTGTAATGTAATCTCTGGTTACTATACTCACACCACAGGTTGCTTCCTTATGTGTCTCCTTAACAGCTATAATGGTCTGTCCTCTATCACTGGACCTGCATCAGGTGTGTATATTTAAGGAAACATAGCCGTTCATGAGTCATCAACCTGTGCCCCATGCTGGGAGGCCCATGACCACATCCCTGTGTTCCCTTAGCATAGTTTTCAGCTGATAATTGCTCTCTCACAGATGCATCTAAGCTGCTCATCACAGTAGAAGTCATTCCATAGGCCGCTGTGCAACATGCCTGCACAGTCTTTTCCTTCCTCATGTCCATGGCTCCAGTTATCTGGCTGACCAGGCCTCCATTTCCTATACACATAAAAAAACAATGTTGTTTTTAGGTATAAACCCTAATGGTACAGTCACACTGGCATTGATTTTTCATCTGATGTTTCCCAAATCACTGTATGCTGTTTTCTTGTAGATGTTCCTGACTGCATCGTAATGAATCTTTCAAACCTACTTCGTTTTTCTATGCAGGTGAGTCAGATGTTTTTTTTTATTATTGCACACATTAAACCAGATGTGGTGCTTATATTATACAACTCATTTTTGGACCACGAATAGTAGTTCTGGGTGGCATACCAGTTTGAATTTCCCAAATGGTATGAATGTTTCATATTCTGGCAAATCATAGCATAGTGGAAACAACAGATATTTATGCTTTGAAAGGCAGCAAATTATATAACATTGGTCAGTGCTAGCAGCACTACAGTGTGCTGTGTAGAACAGCACAGCTGACCATTCTGGGTACAGCTTACTAGCTAGCCATGGCTTGTAATGTGTCCTTGGGTTCTAGAAAGGCGCTATATAAATAACACTTATTATTATAGCCAGGCATCATAACAGTCAGTTAATAGCTTGGAGAGGCTATGTCACTATAGTAGGTTAAAACAATTAAAATGGAGATATAAAAGAACCTAGGGATCGAGTAAGGAATTGTCTGGTCCTGAAGTTTTTTTGTATTAAAAAAGAGGCTTGTTTGCCATTATTGAGACAGAGAAACCAAAGTTTCAGATTTTACTTAAAGAGGCATTTTCTTAAATAAAAAAAAATGAAAAGCAATCGGTGGAGAACATTACAAATGGACTAACACTGCACCTATGCAAGGACATTGATTAAAACACTGGATTTGAGATATGTCTTACTGGGCCGAACATTCTTCAAGCAAAAAAAAAAAACAAAAAAAAAACGATTATCTCTGCTTTTAGCATGTTGCAGCTTGCACAATTAAAACTTTACATTCTGCAACTGTTTTATTGTATTGTGTAATTTTATGGGGAAAAGTAAACCCCCTAGGAATCAAACCTCCGTGTATGTATTTTTATAGTCCATGTACTTCTGACTGTAAAATAAGCCACAAACATATATAAAAACAGAGAGATGGACAGAGAAAAAAATATATCTGACAAGAAACCCTAAAAACAGTAGTGAAAGACAGTTCTGTCCTCAGCATTCACTGGTAGTCACACTGCATCACTTCTCCTGGGCAAGTTCTGTTTAAATGTATATGCCCCTTCTTGAACTGCTACACTTTGCTGTAAATCGACAGCTCTCGTTGAACTCTTGTTGAAAATCTATGAATTTTGATTGTCATAACGTTGCTTTAGTAAACACAAAATCAGAATTCTGATTAAAGCTTAATATATACTTACATAAAGGATGGCAATGAGCCATCCACCCAACGCCAAACATTCTCTTTTTGTTTGTCTGTCAGCCCCAGCCAGAAATAGCTTCTATCCACTGTGTGAAGACGCAGCCATTCCTGCCAATATAACACGCGTTGATAAACTGTAAAAAAGAAGTGTACCCAAGACCAGAGTATCTCTATGCACCTTTGTCTTTTTCTGCTCAATGTTTATTTATTTAATGCCAAATTAGCATCACTGGCCATTTGTGGAGCAAGTTTAAAGACCACAAAGTAAACCCACATGGACACATGAAAGACATGCTAACTCCACACAGACCAAGTCTGAGGTCAGGATCGAACCGAGGATCTCGTGAACTGTGAGGCTTACACCACCGTACTTGGGCCACCCTCCATCATTGTCTATTTACTGATAGCTTCAGAATAACTGGCCCCCTTCTTTAAGGTGAGTAAATGAAAGGTCATGAAATGTCACCATGGTAAATTAGATTAAACTTATATTGAATCTAACCTTTAATTTAAGTACATTTGTTTCATATAAATCACAGTCTATTCTTTTTACTTACTAATTATATTTCTCACTGTTATATTTACATTTACCTGATTGTTTAGAGACTATGATTATTCAGTCATACATGACCTAGTTAACTGAGACAGTAATTTATCAGCTGTTAGATTATTAGATAATACACAATGTACTGAGCCACCTGGCAATGGTTATTAAAACACATCCATGCATGACAATGCCAATATAGACTGTTAGGGAAAAAATTAAGGTTTAAATCCACCAGACAACTAATGAAGGTGGAAATTAAACTACAATAAAAGGTTATACTGAAAACATAATCCTCACTCTTAAGCATGATAAACTATTTGTAATGTGAGGCTGTTTTTCCTACAAAATCCCTGGAAACCTGGAAAAGGACCAGGGGATTTAAAAGGAAACTGTCTAGCTCTGCCAAGAAGCTACAACAGTGTCAATGCTGTATCTTCAAGCAGGACAATAAAGTTTTAACATCCAAATTCATACAGTATGGTTCAATAACCACAGAAGCAGGCTGTGAAAACTGTGGAGTGAGCTGAAGTGGAGAATCCACAGGAATGGATATGGAGAGATTAAATGTCAACTTCATGGAAGAAGAAGTGTCTCTGACATAGTTCTGTGCATTTTCCACTTCCATTAAGCATAATAGGAGAAGACTGTGTGCTGTTATGATGGGAACTCTTTCACGAAAGAGATTACACGAAGAACTCTGTGATGGCAACAATTCTCACAAGTGGTTTTCTAAAAACCTATTACAGTGGGACTTGGAATTAAAAGTTAATTGGTTCCAGAAAGCTATTTAAACTTCTGGAGTTAGAATCAAATTCCCTCATAAGAAGTCATGTAAATAGGATTAATCCACTCCCCACTCCCAAATGATAGTTTGTTTTTTAACACCTGTATGTAATTAATGATTAAAACCATTTGTAAATCAAAGGAATGTAATACAAAAATACTAGTCAATCAATACATTAAATAATTAAAATATAAATACATTAAATAAGTGAAAATAAAGTTAAAATTTATAGCCACTGAGGTGAATGTTGTCTCAGCATGTTTTATCATTGAGCCAGAGGGGCTGTCTGAAATTTCACCAAGACTCATATAATACAAATATATAATATTATAATAAAACTATACAGTATAATGCCATATTATATATATGTAAATAAAGTTACAATTTATAGCCACTGAGGTGAATGTTGTCTCAGCATGTTTTATCATTGAGCCAGAGGGGCTGTCAGAAATTTCACCTCATATAATACACTTATATAATATTATAATAAAACTATACAGTATAATGCCATATTTTATATATATATAAAAAAATCACACTGTAAAATAAGGGTATAGTTGACTTTTAATTGCAGCAGATTTCTTACAGCAGACTGTATTCATCCAGAGGGTGGACCACCATCTACTCAAAGGGTTCTTCTTACCTGTTCTCCATTATCATTGATGATGACCATGGATGAAGACATGTTTCTGCACTTTTGAAGAGCATCATCAAAAGTAAGTTGTTCAGTAGAGAAGAAATAACAATTGTTCTTGAACATTAACCAGTCAACAGGACAACCAAGTAAACCTGTATAACACACACGGACATATTTTTATGTGAGTAAATTGTATTGCATTTAAATTTAAATATATCCCCCTCACTCATCATCATTCTAACATGGAACTCTACTATAACTTTGCATTTAAAAAAGCTAAACATCTGCCAAAAAACAAAATAATCCAAATGATTTTTAACATTTATTAAAAAACATTATATTCGAATGATATTTGAAGTGTCTTACTGTCTCACCTGGTAAAACAGAAATTGATTCTTCTAGTGACGTTGAAACTGTTTGAATCACTGTTGTTCCTGGTGGACCTGGTAACCCTGGTGGACCTTGAGGTCCCATAGGCCCCGGTGGCCCAGGCTGTCCTGCTTCTCCTTCAGCGCCAACTAGTCCTTGAATGCCTGGAAATCCTTGAGCACCCTGGGGCCCTGGCAATCCATCTCTTCCGGGCAGTCCAGGGGTGCCAGGCTCAGCTTTAGTCCCTTGGGGGCCTGCACGCCCACCAGACCCCCGTGGACCCTTTGGTCCAGGGTTTCCACGAGACCCTTGCATGCCTGTGTTTCCCGGAATTCCAGGAGGGCCAGCACTACCTTCTTCTCCTCGATCACCAGGAACACCTGCCTCTCCATTATCACCTCTCTCTCCTTTCTGACCAAGAGGCCCAATGGCTCCAAACTGACCTTTTTCTCCACGGATGCCTCTTGGACCAGGAGGACCTTAAAGGAACCAGACATTGAATAGAAAGATGTTTATTTGATTGATATCACTTAAATCTCAATCAAGCAACAATCTCTCTTATAGTTGACAAAACTAATGTGGTAGCCTAGTGGTTAAGGAACTGGACTCTGGACCAGAAGGTCCAGGGTTTAAATCCCACCTCTGCCAAGCTGCCATGGTTGGGTCCTTGAGCAAGA
>JAUZSU010013092.1:0-11056 GCA_034780255.1 Parotocinclus maculicauda
TCTGCCAAGCTGCCATGGTTGGGTCCTTGAGCAAGACCCTTAACCCACAATTGCTTGGATTGTAAGACTGTATCAGTCGCTCTGGATAAGGGCGTCTGCTAAATGCCGTAAATGTAAATGTACTAATGACCTACTATGGTTGCAGGAAGTCATTTTGGTTTTTAAGGCCTACAGCATCCTCACCTATTTGGCCGTAAGCAATGCTGATGAGTCTTTCATTCACTAGTTTGTCTGTTTTGGGGTTTCGGGGCTGTCGCTTCATGATGTCACTCTCAGCAGCTTCATATGCTAGTGAAATAGCTGGAACCTTAATAAGAAGAACACAGAGTTTAATGATGTCACAAATCCAGCGGCATTTATAAAAGATAGACTTTAGTGGTGTTGAAAGAAGATATGCATCAACATTTTCTTAATACCACGTACAAGTCTTTTTTACTTACAAACACCAAAATGAAAATAAATTACTGGATTAGTTTGGTCATGCAAACATTTGTACTAACCTGAATTTACTACCACCTTAAATACAATTCTATATTTGTTTTCCTGATTAGTATATTTTAGCTCTATTGCGTACCATTAGCAATGTGTATGTGTTAAGCATTGTAGCACTGAGTGTATTCACATTTTTTGTGACTGTGCTCCACTGTGTCTTATATGAACAAATAAACTACACTTGTGTCTGTTTCCCTGACCCTTCTATATGTGTATCATGACCATGTATTTATATTGTGTCTTGTCTTTTAATTGACTGGTTGAACTGAAGACTCCTGTCCTCAAAATTGAAATATACCGAAGTGCAAGAGTTGTTGGCTACTAAAATATCAGCAACATACATTTCTTGAACACACTTGTTATTGCTTGGTTTGAATTACAAGTCATCAGGGAATGAAAGTGACATTTAAACACCATGCAGTAAGGTTAATGAGAGAAAAAAAGAACAAACTTCATAAAATCTACCCTGATAGAGAAATCCTTAGTCTATGATGTGGAGTCAATGAACACAGTAACTGCTCAATATCGTAGACCAGTGTTGTTATCAATGCATAGATTTATAATGACCATGTCTGTACCAAGGTCAATGCACAGGATGGTGACTGTTCCAAGTGGCAGTGGGATATTGGCGATGATGAAGAGCAGGAAGGGTGTGATCTCAGGGATGTTACTAGTCAGAGTGTAAGCAATGGATTTCTTCAGGTTGTCAAAAATCAGACGACCTATATGAGAAAAGAAATCTCAAAATGAAGAGTGTTTTCAACAGGTTTCAGCAAATACCAATTACTTAATACAAATACTGGAAAGGATAAGACAAGACAAGCAAAGAGAAATAATGATTCTGTCAACACATTTATGTCATTTACCAGATGCCCTCATCCAGAGCGATTTACAATTCAAACAGTCTTATAATCCAAGCAATTGTGGGTTAAGGGCCTTGCTCAGAAACCCATCTGTGATAGCTTTTAACCCTGGACCATCTGGTACATAGTCCAGCACCTTAACCACTAGGTCACCACACTTCCGTCAATACCAATATGACCAAGGTCACAAATGTGCAAAATATCAACTGGCGAGTATGTGTATGTTACAAATAAAGTCTTAATATTAACACTTTTATTAGAAATTAACTTAATAATGTCAGTTCGGAGACAGGTCTATGGTCCCATAAAGGTATTCATCCTATTATTGAGGTCATTTACCTACTCAATCCATAACTCACATTGCCAGATAAGTAATCTGCTGTAGTGCAGTAGGAGTAGTAATAACACGGTGATGAAAGTTTGATTAGTTTGGCATCGGCATGAGCAGACAATACTGAGAAATGTTCATCTGCCACTGTGCTCAAGCAAGTACCGATATGATAATGAGCAGGTGTTACCACCAACGCAAGAATCCTCGCATTGGACAGGATTAGTTTCGATGTGTGGAAGTAAGCCGGCGCACCACGGTAGGGTGGAACGGACTGAGTGAGAAGAGCTGCATTTTCGTGGTACACCAAAAAAACAAGGGAAGAAACAAGCAGAGAAACAGAAACTGCGTCTTTGAAACACAGCACACCAAAATTAAACGAGCAGCGAGTTTCCCACAGCTTCTTATGTTCTGCCCTTCTATTTTTTCAACTATCTGCTTTTATCATTAATACAACTGGAAATGTTTTGGACTGTGTTGTTATTAAGAAGTTATTTAAAGAATAAAAGAATTGTAACCATGAATGAAGTTAAGCAAAACACACATTTAAAAAAAGATTTTCTTCAAGTCACTTTCATGAAACTGGTCCCGGAGTGTCATTTGTGTAATAACATAGCCATGTAGTCAGTCCCTGAACACACCCTCATCTTACCTTCCTCTACACCAGTCACAATAGATGCAAAGTTATCATCGAGGAGGATCATGTCAGCAGCCTGCTTGGAGACATCAGAGCCAGCGATGCCCATAGCGACCCCAATGTCAGCTTTCTTCAGTGCTGGAGAATCGTTCACGCCATCGCCTGTCACAGCCACGATGGCTCCCTACATCACAGAAGAAACTTTAACGACATTTAAACATGAGATTTTACACATCACGTTCAATATAAATTTCATTACCTGACGCTGACAGCCTTCAACAATGATCAGTTTCTGCTGAGGTGAGGTTCTGGCAAACACAATCTCTGTGTGGTGTTTCAGGATATCATCCAGCTGCTCTGGACTTAGATCCTTAAGATCTCCACCATGGACCACACATGCTTTAGCATCTCTGGAAATAGAGGTCAAGTCAAGAGAAGCAGCATGGTTAAGTGATTAGTCTGGATTTTATTTACATGGTACAGTAATTCGTTTTATACATTTACATTATTTAGGAGATTCCCTTATCCAAAGCGTCTTACAATCCAAGCAATTGTGAGTTAAGGGCCTTGCTTAGGAACCCAACTGCAGCAGAGGTAATATTTAAACCGTGAACCTTCTGGTCCATAGTCCAGTACCTTAACCACTACACTTTTTCACTCAAGCCACATAATACAGAGTTTAATGCCCATGCTTGGGTTGTTTGAGTTGGTGTATTTTTGTGTCTTTGTGGGTCATGCCTGAGCATTTCAGAGGGCGCTAATGGGCATCTTGTGTTTTTGGAGTACGCATGTAGGAGGCTTAATGCCGAGCATCTTGTCTGTTTGATAAATGCTTCAAACCTCATTTGAAAAACTCTTTTTTGAGCCCCATTCCAACACTCTGGCATGCGTTGATGCTAGTTATAACTGTTGATGCCAATTTTTCAGATTGGCAAAAATGTGAAATATTTTGCGCCTTATAAAGCAGTTCCTGTATTTTCAGTCTGCCTCTCATCTGGCAGCCTTTTCATAATTAACACAACTCTGAAAAAACATTGTCTTTGTCTTGACTTTTACTTTAATAATAATAATAATAATAATAACAAATTATACTCAGGTAAAAGCTTTAACTTGTGTAACTGGACAGATCTCCAAAATCAAATGATTGTGCTCACACTATAAAAAAGTTTCATCTTTTATATGACATGGTGAAACTAACCATGCTTCTTTTTTTATTCAAAATCGGATATACCCGACATTGGGGTTTGCAGCAAAAGGGTGTCTTCCTCGGCCAAAGATGACTTTGTTATTCTTGTCCATTTTTGCAGTGCAAAACAACTGAACCGGAATTTGACTAAATATTTAACATTTTTGGCAAACTGAGCCTTGGATATTTCTATCTATGTGACTCATAAAAGTCTGATATTCATGTAGGATCTAAATTTCAGCAAACTATGAAGTACATAATCAAGGTTTTGAACAGGTCTTAAAAATAAATTCATACCTTGGATCAACCTCATTGACAGGAATATTCAAGCGCGCAGCGATGTCTTCAACAGTCTCGTTGCCCTCTGAAATAATCCCAACACCCTTGGCAATGGCCTTAGCTGTGATTGGATGGTCCCCAGTTACCATAATGACCTTAAACATAACAGTAAATATATTTAGTTAGTAGACTCATCTTGGTAAATTCTTGTAGGTTGCCTGTCTAAATGAACTAAAAACACCTCTCTTTATTAATGATATGGTGTTTGGAATGCAAATGTGTTGAAAGACCAGGTCAGTCTTTCATATGCATCACCGGTTTTAAAAAGGCTTTGTTTTGAGGTACAATGAAGAGAAGGAATTAGAGCCTAGACATGCACAGCTGGTCAATATCTCACACTTCATAAATATTCAGAAAATGCATGTATTGTTTCTCTTTTTGTTTTTTATCCTAATGGAGTAGGGACAAAGTAAACAGTAAGATAGATTTAAAAAAATACGTTTTTAATATTAGAGTAAAAGTGTTGTTTGTAAGTTGTGCCTTTAGAACTACTCCTACACTGAAAAAAAAAAATCTTATCCGAAACCCAGTTTTTAACATAAACCTGAACTAAGCAGACCCGTTGTCAATAGGGGTGTAATGATGCATTGTGCTGCAAAATATGTCACGGTAGAAATACGACTGGGACTCCTCCCATAAAACTGTAGAAACTGTAGCAGACTAAAGATTCAATTTCTATAAAATTGTATACAATCAAAGTAGACATTATTTTGATTTTTTATTCTACAGAAATATTTATTTTAAATTTACATCGTATAGCAGACGCCCTTATACAGAGTGACTTCCAATTAATACAGTCTTACAATCAAACTAATTGTGGTTTAAGCGCCTTGCTCAGCTACCCAACTGTGGCAGATGTGGGATTTGAACCCTGTACCTTTTGGTCCATAGTCCAGTACCACTAGGCCACCACAGTCACACAGGAATTATTTCACTTGGTTATTTAATATATGGTGAAGCTACAATGAGCATTTTATTTATAATTTTAAACTTCTGATTCTAGTCATTCTAGTAAAGGTAAATGTAGTTTTTCTTTAGTTTTAAAATCCTACTCATAAAAACATGCATCGTTTTGCATTGTTTAAACTTCAGAAATAACAAAATAGAAATGTGAACTTTGTATTTTGAATCAAATCGAATCATGAGAAGAGTGTATCGTTACACTCCTCATGATCAAGGATAAATATGCCGACCCTGAAAAGTTTGTTTGTTTGATCTATTTTTTAAATAATTATTTTAACATTATTTATGCTTTACATGAACAATGATTACAGATCACTTGTGTAATGTCTCTGGAGATCTAGAAATGATTCGACACAGCATTTGGCAATTTCTCTGTCGATCTGCTGCTCAAACTGAATGCATCTGTGCTGACCACCACGGGAACATGAAGGAAAAAAGTCTTTAGTTTATTACCATTAATCTTGACATTACGTTTTATGTCTCTTAAAATGTTACAACTGCCACCTTTGTTTTATCGACATTAAACTTTACATTTAGATTTACGTCTATTCAACTGTTAGCGCGTCCATTTCGAAAATTCCGGATGCAATCGCAGATGGTCTCGCTTGGCCTGACTCAGCCCTGCACCATCACTGATTGTAAAATTTTACTCAGCACTTCTGCACATCCTTAATCACAGTCTCAGCAATGTAATGCCCTTAACTGAAGCAGCTGAAGTCACATGCTTTCAAGTGCATTTACCTTCAATAGGTAAAAAAATTAGCATAATTGTTCTATTTCATCTGAAAAGTTAAAGTGCCATTTTGCTTTTGAGAATCAAAAAAACAGTTCCAAATTGTCCAATCTATATAAATTGTATGCCCCCTGGGTTGTTTGTTTGTTTTTAATCAATGCCAGCATGTTTTTCTAAAAGTTGTTCAATGCAAACTATGCAAAACTGGCATCTTGGCAGCAAACTCTGCATCGATGCTGCTGGAGACTTCCGACAGGGAGTCAAGGGATTGAGGAATAAACAGTACAAATCATGGCTCCATTTCATTAAGATAAATTGATAGGTCTAATTTAAAGGAAGGGTGGAAACATCAGCAATATGCTGAAACATCTAACTACTCAACAAAGCCTAAATTCCTGGACAGCCACATATTGTGTCACTCGACAAATAAGTGTCTCCGCTTTCCAGCTGAGCGGCATGTCTGTTACCAAGGTAAAATATCTTGTTCCAATTAAAATAGCACCACGCAAGAAGGCTTCTCAAATTTCTTCTTAATTAGGAAAGCTTAAAAGACGATGACTACATTACAAAAAGTCTCTCATTTGATTCAGTTAGATGATGGCAGACAGCAATTTGTTTATTGAATTTAATAAATACTGTTTTTTCAAGTTATAGCCTTTATAACAGAAGCATAAATGTTATTTTAATAAATTATATGTTCCCATGTCATTAGTAAGATATTGTACTCAAGCTCAAAAATTATCAAACAGCTACCTATTTTTCCACCCAGAATATTGATCAAGAATCAACAAGACCTTTGGATAGAGGAGCAATTCATAATGGCAACGAAACAATTGCTGTAGCAGAATTTGTGAAATATTAAATGCCAGAATAATTATTTATCTACTTGATCAAATCTCCATAAATCATAGACCCTGGTCCATCATCCCTGCATGAGGCCTTTCCATTCCATTGTGCACCCAGGTCCCTATTTTCACACCACCTCTCTTATCAGCTAGGCTACTGTGGTTTGAATTTACATTCAATTACATGGAACAGAGAAGAAAACAGGTCTGGTGCAGAGTCAGACGTGTGACGCACACCGGGGGTGCCCCTATTACAGTAATGATTGAGCATTGCTTTTAATTTGGCCTCGGATCATTTCTGAATTTCACAAAATAAACGCACCCAATCACTGTGTGTGTGATCCCACTGCAGTACAGTGGGTGCGTTGGACAGCTTGTAGTCACTGCAGTACACCTGTTGGGCCCTGGAGACCTCATGGTGGTGGGCTAGCAGATCAGACTGCCACACAACATGAAGTTCACCATAAACTGTAAGGTTTGAAAGAAACCATCAATGGATCATACCTTAATCCCAGCACTCCTGCATTTACCCACGGCATCTGGTACAGCAGCACGTGGAGGATCAATCATCGACATGAGCCCAACGAAGCAGAGGTTCTCAGTGGGAAAGTTGACGTCGTCCGCGTCAAACTGAAAGCCTTCTGGGAACTGTTCTTCCGGCAGGTAAAAGTGGCAAAATCCTGGTTGAAAGAGTATGAATGATCCACAAAGTCAGGTTTTCGCCATGTATAATAAGCATGTTAATGCTAAGTGTGTTTGAAAAAAATAAATAAAAAAGTACTCACCAAGTACTCTCTCTCCAAGCCCTCCCAGCTCCAGATAAGCATTCTGGAAAGCTTCTCTCAGGTCATCATCCAGAGGCTGCTCTTTCTCTTGGATCATTATGGTGCTGCAGCGGTCCAAAATTCGTTCCGGCGCTCCTTTCATGACAAGCAGGTACTTTGATCGTGATTCAGAATCGGGATTCTTGTGAACTGAGAGCTACAAGAATAGGCAAGAAGGAATTGTTTTACTTGTAATGTGGAAGTGTACAGTGTTGTGTTAACGCTGAATCCACCAATAGCTGAGAGAATAGGATGATGCAACGGAGTATAAAATGTTTTTAAAACTTTAATATTAAATAATCAAATTCTTTGTTCTCTAGAACATCTACTGCATTCGAGTCCCCATAAAGTGTCTGATTGTCATTTAGCGGGTGGTACGTTTAATTCCGGAGTTGTCAGGTACTTTTAGATTAATTAACCAACCAGGTCCATTGAAACTACTCCCAAAGGTTGCAAAGCGTTACACTTCCATGTTACATTCATGTGCACATGCAGACTGAAATCGTAACACGGATATATATGCTCTGAGGAATCAGAGTACTGTGTACTATCAAGCTCTCTTAATTGGAATTTGTAATTTTATATCATCATCGAAGTACACTGTTTACAGGACCACTTTAATAATCGGAAACTTGCAGAGATCTAATTATGATCTGACTATAAACGCACTCATTGTGTGTGAAGTGTCTGTGGAATATGAACTGTTGTGGCTGAGAAAACGGTTAAATGTTAGCATGAAACCTGGGTCCAAGTCCCGTTAATGCTTTCCAGCACAGAAGGAGTTAAACATAAAATAAAATTGTTATGCTTGGTCTACCTGATATTTGTTAGTTGAGTTGAAAGGGATTTCCGCCACTTTTGTGTATTTGTCCCTCATTTCTTTCACAGAGCCACAACACAGTTCAATACACTTCAGGAGGGCAGACTCGGACGCATCACCTGCAACGTCTCTCTGGAAAAAAGCAACCAGCGTGTTTTTAAAACCACTTTACAGAAGGAAGTATATGTTAATATTAACTCTTCTGCAATATGTGAGTACCTTTAGAATAGGAACATCAGATTGCTCTGCTAAGAACACAGCCCTGTTGCAAAGGCCAGCAATGCGAGCCAGGCAGGTCCACGTAGGTGAGCTTCTGTCAAAGCTGGTTCCACTCTGGTTTTCGGTTGTGTCAGCTTCGTGGATCTGGTTGTCAAACCACATGTGGGCCACAGTCATGCGGTTCTGGGTCAAGGTTCCCGTTTTGTCTGAGCAGATGGTGGATGTGGAGCCCAGAGTTTCCACAGCTTCGAGGTTCTTGACCAAACAGTTTTTCTTAGCCATGCGTTTAGCCGTCAATGTCAGACAGACCTGAAGAAGCATTCAGAAGTATTTAAAATCTTCTTTAAAAGACGTTCATTAAGTGTATTACAATACTTTGCAAAAGTCTTAGGCCACCATTAGATTAGATTCACAGACATAATATAATTACCATATAATATTTTCTTACTGTCCTTATTTGAATACAACCAGAAAATAAAGGACATGTGTATGCAGTATTTTAAAAACACTGAAAAAACAGTAGGCTACAGTGGTAACTATTTAGGGTGACCACCCCTTAAATTACATATACCCCTTATTCCCTTATACAATAGCAGCATGTGGCAGCTTCAGGATGCCAAGTTGACTTGGCCAAAGAAGATTAATCAGGAATGGCCTGTTTGGAAGGGTAGCAGCCAAGGAACCACTTTTTGGAAGGAGAACAGGGTGAGACGGCCTGGTATGCTAAATATATGCTAAAGCTCACAGGGCCTGAATAAAGATCATTGGAAAAGAGTATTATGACATAAGAATACAGTTTTTACATTTTGGGGACAATGTGTTATACATGTTTATTATACCATTGCTAAACAACAAATCTAATGGTGGCCTCAGCCCCAAGACTTTTGAACAGTTCTGTAAATATGACAAATGCTGCATTTTGAAGTTCACTCACAGTAACAGTTGCAAGAAGACCTTCAGGCACGTTGGCAACAATTATCCCAATGAGAAAAATGACTGCTTCAAGCCAGGAATAGCCCAAGACAAGGGAGAGGATGAAGAAAGAGAGTCCGAGGAAGACCGCCACGCCTGTTATGATGTGGATGAAGTGCTCAATTTCAATGGAGATAGGTGTGCGCCCCACCTCAAGACCAGAGGCAAGTGTGGCGATTCGGCCCATCACAGTACGGTCACCGGTGCTGATAACAATTCCACGTGCAGTACCTAAAAAATAATAATAATAATTTCAATCATGCCATGATTGCTTCTACTGGTCATATGATACATAAATTGTTCTACTGAACTGCTTCAGGGATTCAGATTTACGATTACACTTTATTGATCCCGAAGGCAATTTGAGACATCCACCAATCAATAGAAACACCCTAGAAATTATAAATTTTAAGCCCTTCTTAACCTATAGCATCATTGGTGTACCTTCCACACAGTTGGTCGAGAAGAAAGCAATGTTCCTGGTCTCCAAAGGGTTATCATTGGAGAAATCTGGAGAACGGGTCTGAGGTTCTGACTCTCCAGTAAGTGAGGAGTTGTCTACCTATTACAGATACAAAAAGTACAAAATCATTACATGCAACAGTTACTTAACTTTCAAATTCCATAATTTTAGGGTTATCCTAAACAACCCACCTTACAGCCATTTGCAGAAATTATACGCAGGTCTGCAGGAATCCTATCGCCACCTTTAACCTCCACCAGATCTCCCAACACCACATCCTCAGCATTAATGTTCTTCTTCTCACCATCACGGAGAACCAGCGCTTGCTGCAAACATTTGTTATATAATAACTTAAATTTACTGTAGCTGATTCAGCTTAGTCTTTGAACATGTTTTTTCTGCATAGGATGCAATGCATTTTCTCACCATGAAGTCAGACCGCACAAATTGTGTTTTTTATATATGTACACAAACGGAACCTCGTGTGTCATATCATAATTACCACAAAAGATGTTCATTCATCTTCTTTTTAGCAAATAAATCACAGATGTGACAAAACTATTTTAGTTTAATAGCTGAACATTCTGGCTCTCATAATGCAAACATTTTTTTTTCCTTTACTTGATCTGGAACAATATGCCATTAATTAAAATTATTTCATTTCATTTGTTGAGTTCACAAAGCCAAAATTTATGAACATGCATACATTTTTTTATGATTGTATTTATTTGAAATGACCCCCTTTCTTCTGTAGGAACAAGTATTTCACTCCTTCACTATACAGACAAAAGTTTGAAGACACCCAGATGATTACATACATAACATGGATACTAGTATGGAGTACCTCTCCTTGATGCTACAACAGTCTTTGTTCTTCTAAAACGGCTTTCCATTAGGTTTTGGAACATGACTGAGGTAAGCATCTGATGTTAGACCCTAAACCCTGGCTCACTTTTGGCATTCTCATGGTGTTTGATGAGGTTGAGGCCAATGTTCTGGGCAAACAAGTCAAGTTCTCTCATCCTCAATCCTTTATGAACTTTAATGACAACAAGGGAAAAGCTGATGAACTGACTTGATGGAATAGGGAAGCTATGTATCATGAGTCACTGGGGTACCGACATAAACCATTATAGTGCCAAAGTTTGTCTATAAAGAATCCATAAATCCATGCTTAATATTATGAATGTTACAAGTGAGTGTTTACAGAAACAGAATAACAGATTAGGTTATATTGATAAAAACAAAAATATAGGCGTTCATTAAATACAAACCGGATTCCAAAAAAGTTGGGCCACTAAACAAATTGTGAATAAAAACTGAATGCAATGATGTGGAGGTGCCAACATCTAATATTTTATTCAGAATAGAA
>JAUZSU010013103.1:0-11056 GCA_034780255.1 Parotocinclus maculicauda
TGTGTGTGTCTCTGTGTGTGTGTGTGTCTCTGTGTGTGTGTGTGTCTCTGTGTGTGTGTGTGTCTCTGTGTGTGTGTCTCTGTGTGTGTGTCTCTGTGTGTGTCTCTGTGTGTGTCTCTGTGTGTGTCTGTGTGTGTACGTCTGTGTGTGTGTCTCTGTGTGTGTCTCTCTGTGTGTGTCTCTTTGTGTGTCTCTGTGTGTACGTCTCTGTGTGTACGTCTGTGTGTGTACGTCTGTGTGTGTACGTCTGTGTGTGTACGTCTGTGTGTGTGTCTCTGTGTGTGTGTCTCTGTGTGTGTGTCTCTGTGTGTGTGTCTCTCTGTGTGTCTCTCTGTGTGTGTCTCTCTGTGTGTGTCTCTCTCTGTGTGTGTGTGTGTGTGCGTGTGTGTGTGTGCGTGCCTGCCTGCCTGTCTCTGTCTGTCTGTCTGTTATTAGGTACACTGATTACATATCAGGCACTATTTGGGTGGTGAATCATTGCACGGATCACTGCATGGATTGTGTTGCTTTGTTAGTGTGTGTTTTCTTTGCTGGACTGAAAACAGCCCACCAATCACAAATACCCAGCCACCAGCAGCCTGTATGCTGCATCCTCAGATTACTAGCGTTAGAGGATGGCTAACACAAAGAGTGCAAAAACAAGAGCTACTGTCTCTGACGAGACAGATTTAATAAAAGGTGGAGCAGTATGGTAGATGTGTTTAACCAAGCACAGTCACTGCAGTGCTGAGAATAATCCACCACCCAAATAGTACCTGTTCTGGGCTGGTTTTGTGGGGGTCCTGACCATTGGAGAACAGAGTAAATGAGACCGTGACTACTGTAGAAGTACAAAGTGCAACTGTATGGTAAGTGGGAGTGTTTAAATGTGCAGTGAGTGCAGAGACAGAAAGGTAGACTTAATAAGTCGATTGTAAATTAGTCATTTGATTATACAGTTGCAAAAAAAAGGATGGAAAGCCTTGGGGATTATTTGGATTTCTGCAAAGCACAGTCTGCTCAAACTAATACTGCACAAAAAGTATATGTTTTTATGTTTTATTGAACATTACATGTAAACAGTCACAGTGCACGGCGGAAAAATTAATTGGCTAAATGGAGTCAGGAGTCACATTCCAGTTTTGAGTTTGCTCTTCTCACAGTGTTCAGAAGACCTACGTTTAAGAATTGTTGACTTGCATGAAGATAAAAAGGGTTACAAACGTATCTCTAAAAGCCTTGATGTTCATGTGTCCACTATATGACAGACTGGAAATAGAGAAAGTTCAGCACTGTTGCTTTTCTCCCTAGTTGTGGCCATCCTGTAAAGATGCTAAGATTCGATAAAACATAACAAAATGCTTATAGTACAGCAGAATAGATAATTATACTATAGTATAATGTAGTACAGTGGATTTGTACAGTATAGTGTGTAATATAGAATAAAATGGTCCACAGTATGTTCCAGTGGAATCAAACAGCACGGTGTAGTATAGAATCAAATGGCATAAACTTAAGTGTAGTAGTGTATAAAACAATACAGGAGTTTATAGTATAAATTAAAAAGTCTTATGTTTAATATATTGCTATATAACAGAGTATACTCAGGCTGTTCACAAGCAGGTCTTTAAAAAAGAAAACTGGCAACATTACTTCTGACCTTTAGCTCTGGTTGTGCTGAAAGCAGACAGCGGTTCAAAAGCAGTTCACCTTTTATACCGTGAACATGGCTCCGGTGGTGCTAACCTTCAACTCTGGCTGTGTTAAATACAGGCAGCAGGAGGCTGGAAAGCGTGGTGCTGAGTAAAATGAACTTTGAGGCGTTTGTGAGGGATCTGCTGCTGGTCAGGCAGTACCGTGTGGAGGTGTACAGGAATAAAGCTGGCAGCAAGAGCACCAAGGAGCATGACTGGCAAATAACCTACAAGGTAAATTCTTCTGAGTCTGGCTCATGTGCCAGAGGTTTTTCGGTTCATTGTCATCAAGGTGGTTTATTAACTAATGCGATCGTTCCACGACTGCACTTTACGCTCCATGTTTCTGAATGTGGGAGTGTAGGCCTCTCCAGGAAACCTCACCCAGTTTGAAGAGGTGCTGTTTGGCAGTGGTGGTGTAGGTGTAGGAGAAGGGGCTGCTGGAGTGGTGGCAATCCGGCTCGGGACAGGAGGTGACGGCCAGCGTGTGGTGGGTGTTGGATATGTCGATTGTACCCTAAGGCAGCTCGGTGTCTGCGAGTTTCCAGATAATGACCAGTTCTCCAATCTGGAAGCGCTCCTGGTGCAGATTGGCCCTAAAGAGTGTGTGCTTCCTGGAGGAGATGCAGCAGGGGACCTCTCTAAAGTCAGACAGGTGACTATTGTACCCAGGATTGTTGGCTGTCCAGTTTTGCATGTGTAATGTAATAACTGAAACATAACTTTTTTTTTGCTTTAGATTGTTCAACGTGGAAGCCTTCTGCTTTCAGAGAAGAAAAAGGCAGAGTTCACAACCAAAGACATCATACAGGATCTGAACCGTCTGCTGAAAGCTCATAAGGGAGAGACTGTGTCGAGTGCTGCATTGCCAGAGATGGAGAAACAGGTGAGCGCGTTACTTGAAATTGCTAGGCGCCCATTGACCCCGCTTCTCTCGGGCTGGGCCGTATGCATGTATATAACGGCTACAGATGAAGATTTGGCTATACTGTCATTCACACTGCTGAAACTGGACCTAAAACAGAACTCTTCTCAAGTTGAGTGGGTGGGGCTTTTCCATTGTTTGAAGGCAGAGCAGAGAAACCTTTTAAAGGTAATTGAGTCTTTGCAAACTAAGGATAAGCAAATTGTAATTAAAATGAAGTGTCTTTAGTTATTTAGATATGGATTGATTTTCCAAATCTGGCTCTGTGGCAGAAAATCTTTTGCCACCTGACAGTTGTATTTGGAGGCGGTGACAAAGCAAGGGAAACAAAATATATTTGCTGTGTGTAGTGAAGAAACAAATCTTGCAAATGGAGAACATGACAAATAACATTATCTTATATTTGTAGCCCAAAGTTACAGTTTACACAGCTGGAAAGAGATCATGCATGGAATCTAGTATGTACTGTTTGTTTATGCTATTTCAGACGCAGCCATGGTCCAAACTGGTTTGTCACTATTTATAATAAAAGATCCACGTACATACACTTGTGAATACTACATGGGGTTTCTTCCACTGCAAGGAGGCTGTATTTCCATCTAGTGTTTCAGCTAGGAAGTTCAGGGGCTTGTGACTGTTCTGCACTAGCCAGATAAAACACTAGATGGAAATACAGAAATGGGCTTCTCACAGGACTGCATCAGATGACCTTGCAAAATATTGGCTCATTTGTGTCAAGTCATTGGTTGACTCTTAGCATCCATAGATACCATATATAGCCCATCAGTCCTTCCAGCTCTAAAATTATATGGTTTTGGTTTTGCAGCTACCACAGCCTTTGTTCTTCTAAAAGGACTTTCTGCTACATTTTAGAAACATGACTGTGAGTTCAGCTTCTAATGTTGGACAATAAACCCTAGCTCAATTTTTACATTCTAGTGCAGTTTCTAGTTGTCTGAGTCAAAGGCAATTTTTGTCCTTGGGGAATCCAGAAATGTACACTTGCTATTAGAAATGTGTTGCTGAAATAGCAGAGCGTTCTAATTAGAAGAAGTGTCCGTAAACTTTTGTCTATGTAGTGTATGAGTGTGTAAGGGCTGCCAGGTTTGGAAAAGTTGTGACTAGTGTTTATATTTTTATTAGCCAAATTATATGTTAGGAAAAGTTATAGATATATAGATAGCATAGGTTAAGAAGTTTTAAAAACTCTCACCATCCACTTTCATTATCAGGTGAATATTTTATTTACGTAAATGCTGAATTCTTTTGTGTGTTAAAGCGTTGTTGTAAAAGCATAGAAAACCAATCGAAAGGCTGTTTCGGAGTCTGAAATGGGCTTGGAGGAGAACACAGAAGTATTCATTGCTTTTGGATTCCTCATAAACCGAGTGTAGTTCTTTCTCACGCTTTTAAAATGACTTGGTGTCTTCAGAACTTTTCCCAAAATATCTTGCTCTCTTTCTGCTATGTTGTTACCGTCCAAACTGTTAAGAAATGGGAGTAAATGAAGTTCTGCCCCGTGATCAGTATATCAGGTACTGATTTCCATATATGAATGATTGCTTTTCTCATTGACTTTAACAAACCTTCAAATTTAGATTTTGTTTTATAGTTCATAAAATACTGAGCCGTGTGTGAGCAAAGGCACAATAATATATTTGACAGCATTTAAAAATGTTTGTGTTAGGAGTGTAACGAAAAAAATGGGACGATGCCTCATTGGGTCTCAATGGGTTACAAATCCTTTTTCCTGATCTAATGGTATTCTATTTTTGACCACGAGATGGCGCAATTATACTCACAGACACATATTCCAAGCGAGAAAACAGAGGTTGTTTTTTTAATAGCAGGGGAACTAAATTTCTTTGTGTTCAAATTGTTGTATCAAATTGTATGCAAAAAAAGTAGACATGAATTTGAATTGGTATTTAGAAATAGAAAAGAATGTTTTTAATTCTTATTAAATGTTTGGTTATTAAATATCTGCTTAAGCTACAGCAAGGCATGTTAAGATAACGTCTTTGTGTCATTGTGTATTATACGAAGAAATTAGGGTTGCTGCTCCGGGGTTAGGGTTGAACTACACAAATGCAGACTTACACAGTGACTTAGTCAGTGAAACACACAAAGACTTTTGACTCGAATAGTTTGAAATACACCCCTAGTTTGTGTATGTATTTATTTGTGTTCTGTATGTTTGTTTGTTCCAGATTGCCATGTCCTGTTTGGCAGCTGTAATTAAATATCTAGAGCTTCTTTCTGACGAGTCCAACTTTGGTTCCTTTAAGATGACATCGTTTGACCTCAATCAGTACATGCGTTTGGACAATGCTGCCCTGCTGGCTCTTAACTTGTTTAAGGTCAGGGATCATTTACTTTCTTAATGCAATGTTCAGTATTTAAGTTTAGTGGTGATTTAAAAAAATATTTTTAGTAGTAAATAGATCTAGGTATTTGTGATGAATCTCTCAATATTGTCTGTGCTGTTACATCTATTGCTTCATCTTCTTTAAGTGATTTTTGTGTTTTTTATGTTCTTCCCTTATGAATATGTGATGCATTTTTATTCATGAAAGTGCTTTATACTGAACACTTTGAAAGGTATTTTTAGTGCTTTAAATTTCTTTCCTTTAGGGCTCATCTGATGATACGACAGGAACCCATTCCCTGGCAGGGCTTTTAAACAAGTGCCGCACACCTCAGGGACAACGACTGGTGAACCAGTGGCTCAAGCAACCTCTGATGGACAAAACCAAAATCGAGGAAAGGTCAGGTCTCCTCAGAATTCTACAAAGCATGATCTATCATGAATTCGTAACACAATCTGATCTACAGGACTCAGTGTAGCTTGACTTGGTATTGCAGAGTTACATTATGCTAGCACTAGCATAGGTATTGTTTACATTTTTTATGAAATACAATGGTTGAATGCCATGAAATCAATACCCAGTATAGAGAGAGTAAGCTTTCAATATCTTTTGAAAGACTTTCTCAGGTATTTAATACTGAATATTGTCTGCAGAGTTCAGTATAAAATCAATATTTCTAGTCTAGACTGATGTTTTGTTTCGAGTAGTGTGAAGGAAGTAAGTGTGTCAAAACATACTGGTTTACCCGCAGTGGCTAAAATCCCAGTCTACAGAATATTCTTATTAGAACTGTGGCCTTAAATAGGAACTGACAGACAGGAATCACTGACGTAATTCACGACTTGTGAATAAAAATCACTTCACATCCATGCAAGATTTACTTCTAGAATCAGAATTAGAATATGAATAATTTATTAATCTCTGGGGGGAAATTGCAGTTGTCACAGTTGTTCCAATCTTCGTGTAAAATACAAATACAATAGAAAACTAGACAGGGAAAGTCATTAAGTAAAAAGAAGAAAAAGTTAAATAAAATGAAAAGTAAAGTGGCATTGGATAGCTTATAGCACCAATTGCACTGGTGGGTCATGTGAGGTAGAAAATGTTATGTGATATAATATTGCATATTTGAATTCTAGTTACTATATTGCACATTTAAATTGTATTGTGAATCACTGAGCGATGAGTTACACAGTTTGATTAAACAGTTTGATGGCCACAGGGTGGAATGACCTCCTGTGGCGCTCAGTGGTGCATTTTGGAGGAATAAGTCTTTGACTGAAGGTGCTCCTACATCTTACCAGTGTGTCATACAGTGGGTGGGAAACATTGTCCATAATGGCTGTCAGCTTAGACAGCATCCTCCTCTCTGACACTGCCATCAGCGAGTCCAGCTCCACACCCACAACGTCACCAGCTTTACGGATCAGTTTAAGTCTGTTGGCATCTGCCACTTTCAGCCTGTCTGAACTTACAGAAGTCTGTACAGTTCCTTCATAACCAATTTCTGAAAGAACCCTCCACAGATAACTGCATACCGTGAACATATGGAGCAGAGTGACACACAAGACCTTTCATCACTCACAATGTTGCCCATTTTAATTTGGCAGATATGTGGTGTCTGCATCACAGTGACATAAGAAATTCTGAATGACATCCCTAAATGTCATATCTGTAATAGTAAAAAGCAGACATTTTTAGCCATTTTATGATCTTAAAGGTGTATATAGTACAAAAAATATAATACGATTTTAAATATCGTAATCAGAGCAGTAGATGAAGCACAAGTGTTTAACAGTCCATTGTGTTTACAAATGACTTGCTGAACAGTCACAGACAATGGAATTTACATACAAAGCACATAAAACTGATCACACTTTCCTGGACAGATAAGGATTACTAGTCCACCCACTGGTGCTTTCTACCCACTGGTACCCTGTATGTAACTAGTAAAGATGAGGTAAGGATAAACATTAGCAACAGTGATTATTAGATTCCTACATTGCTGATGATCCTTTAAACTAAACTGGATTGAGCATTGCTGGATCTACTCTAATTAGTTCACAAAGTTTGAACTTTTTTGTGTTTCTATTTTAGGCTAGATCTTGTAGAGAGTTTTGTAGAGGACTCTGAGATAAGACAGAGCTGTCAGGAAGACCTGCTGCGTCGCTTTTCTGACCTGAATCGACTTGCTAAGAAACTCCAGCGCCAGAATGCAAACCTACAGGACTGCTATCGAGTCTACCAGGCTGTGGGTCAGCTGCCAGGCCTAGTACAGGTTCTGGAACGACACCTGGGTGAGAGCACAAACCTGCTTTACCCTGCATGGGTGTATCGTTGATCATATGTAGAGTGTATGAAATTCTGATTACGGTTTTACACAGGCAAATGCAATAAAGGTAAAGTAAATTACGAGTAAGCACAATTTAACAGCCACATGATGTGGCAATGATAGAATGGATAGATACTGAAACATGAGTCCCAATATCTGTTTAGTCCACTTTACTGTAAATTATTGATTGACGGGTGGTTGAAACGACTAAATATGTGCCAAATATGTGTTGATAGACAGATTTATGGACAATAAGAAGAACCAGATGAAACAATGACACTGAGTGAATGTGAACCAGTTTCTGTACAGTAGGTACAGGTGAGATGCCATAGGGGGACAAACAGAGAAGTTCTGCTTGCACAGAATGCCAGTTAGGGCTTGTTAAAAATAATTCAGACATAAGTAGCATAGTCAGATGTGCTTGTTTGTTTATTCGGCTTCTTTAACATTGCTATCGGCATCAGTGGCCATTTCAGCGACACGCACACAAGGTTATATCTATACACAAGGTTATTTTTAGACTAGTAATGTGTGTGTATATGTGTGTTTGTGTGTGTATATATATGCGCATATGCCCAATTACAAGTTAAAGTAATCGGTTAACTTAATGCGCACGTCTTTGGACTGTGGGTGGAAGCCAGAGTACCCGGAGTAAACCCACACAGACATGGGGAGGGGAAAACAGAAAGGACCCAGGCTGCTCTGCCCTGGGATTAAACAGGACCTTTTTGCTGTGAGGCAGCAGTGCTACCAAACACGAGTAACATGCACAAAACATCTCTGAACACATCAACCGAGTTTCTAGCCTAAACTCGAGTTATTGAGCTATCCTGAGAAGGTAATAAGCTTTTGAGTGGATGGCAGTCTTCTGCTGCTTCTTAACTCCCTCCTGTGCCTGTGGATCCATTAGTTTGTATGTATGATTGGGGAATACAAACCAAGGAATCTGCTACATGCTGTAATACAGAATCTGTCCAGATGCTCCAGAGGATTATAGCTCACCACATAGGATGGGTTTGAAAGAGCTTTGTGTTATTGGACTGGGATGACCATGTCAGTAGACTGATCCTGTGCTCATCTGTGATGCTCCTACATAAAAAATCTTGTCCAAAACCAACATTTTGGATACACTTAAGCCAAAAACTGAAAGATTTGTTTGAAAACATTTCTCTCTAATATATCTTTTAAATAATAAGCGATAACTTGCATGAACAGTGGTTATAGAACACTTGTGTTATGTGTCTGGAGATGATGTAATGCTTTCTCAGTGGATCTTCACTAACTCCAACTTAATCTGCACTAACTGACACGGGATAGTCCAAGAAACAAACAGCAATTTTTGTTACAGTTACCTTTGAAGTGATTGATTTTAGCGTTTGATTTTAGGTTTATATGTTTCTTACACTTGCTGCCTACAATTTCAATTTTCTATATTCCAACAATGTTTCCAGTACCCCCAACCCAACCCTGCACCACCAGTGATCTCGCTCATTTGGCCCATGTTTCTTTGGTCAGATATTTAATCCCTGTTGTCTGAATCTGGTCTTTGTTCCTTTTGGTGACCGAAAGTTTGGTGCAACTCCAGTGCTCATTTTACCACATCTGTAGATTTCAGTTTTGGATTGCTGTCTTTCTCAAAAGTCCCTCCATAACTCTGCTGTACTTTCACAACAGCTTTCTTTCCAAATGTCCTGTGTTTGCTTCAATTCCAGGTTAGCCTTCTTATTTTTGTAACATGAGAGTTCAGCGATTAATCAGAGATTTTCCTGTGATGCAAATTAGTTGATAATCCATATTGATGTTGACGGGTAATCTTTGTGTTATCGCTGACAGGGAAACATCAAGTCTTACTGAATGCAGTGTTTATTTCACCCCTCAACGATCACGTCTCAGACTTCTTCAAGTATCAGGAGATGATTGAAACTACACTGGACATGAATCAGGTAATTTTGGCCAGCGACCATCACTAAGCATTACATATTAAATTTAACGAGATAATAACGTGTTAACAGCGATCATTTTCAAGTGCTGTTAATTGCATTGTTCATGCTTGACCTTGTGATTGCAGCCATAGTTATGAGCTGTATCCAGTTTTTACTATTCTCTATCTTCTACATACTACTTATCTAATGCACTATGAATTAATTATGCACTGTTAGGCTAATCTACCTTGATATTGTTATACTGTGCATATTTGGTTTTTATCGAACAAAAGTATCAGTTGTTTTTGGTCACTCATATTTTCAGTATCTGTGAAACACTTATTGTTTGCATGAAAGTTATTCTAAAAAAAAAAAACCAGACGGTTCATACCTGGTTGTAATTTGTATTACTGTAGTGGCGAGTACCATGCTGCCTTGGCACTGTGTTGTTCTCTGAATATGTGATAAGCAGCATCTTTTTAACACTTCGCTTCAGGTGTAGGTAACTTGGTAGAAATTATAGAGTGCAGGATTTCTACCAAAAGGCACATTTGTGGTCGTAGGACCTTATGAGTCAGTGACCTGCAGTGTCCTACAAACCAACTGGGGATAACCAGGGTCTTTTTAGTAATGGGTTTATGGTCCTTCTGCAGATTGAGCACCATGAGTTTCTGGTGAAGCCCTCATTTGACCCCACACTGAGTGAACTGAGAGAAAGCATGGACACCCTGGAGAAGAGCATGCAGGCTACGCTGAACAGTGCCGCTCGTGAGCTTGGTAAGAATTGTCCTCGATGTGACATTTGTCTCAAGTGTGCTGTCACAGAGCCAGATTTTTTTTGCCCTTCTAGTGTCTGGAGAACATCATCTCTTTTGATGTTGTTGTGGTGACTGGAAGTCTACTCAAGGCTTCAGCCCTACTCTGCAAATCGGCACAAGATAATGTGAGTTTTTCCGTTTTCCCTTCTGCGCTGTAGGTCTGGACGCAGGTAAAACGGTGAAGCTGGAATCCAATGCACAGCTGGGTTACTTTTTCCGTGTCACCTGCAAAGAAGAGAAGTCTCTTCGGAACAATAAGAAATTCACAACCCTGGATGTGCAGAAAAACGGTGTACGTTTTACCAACAGGTCAGAAATAAATTCTAAGGACGATCATTTATTATAATTATATTTAAATATATGAATAATTTTATTTTAGCTTGTCGTAACAGGACAGTTTTGCTTCTACCTTGCAGTAAGCTGAGCTCTCTGAATGAAGAGTACACCAAGAGTAGAGAGGAGTATGAGGAGGCACAGAATGCTATTGTGAAAGAGATCATCAGCATCGCTGCTGGTGAGGAGAATTCACATGTAGAGTGTGTTTACATTGCTGAGATAATGTGTCCCGCTCTTATTTAAACATCTGGTTGATTTGGTTTTTGCCGGGTGACTGCCCTGAGCTCTTCAGAGAAAGAACAGTTTTAGGACCGCTGATTAAAAAAAATTTTGAAACTCAACTAATAAATTTTTAAGAATAAAGCTGTAATGTTTCGACAACAAAGCTTAGTGTAGTGCTTTTATAATAAAGTCATAGTACTTTAAAAATAAAGTACAGCAGTATCTCGGTTGTTGACGGTAATTCGTTGCAGAAGTCTTGTTGAGAACTGAAAACGACGAGTACTGAGGATTAATGTAGATTGAATTAATTTGGCCCAAACCCCCAGAAAATACCCACGGTATAAAGCATTTAAATATATATACAGTCGATTCCGGTTAATGGGACCACATCGGGACGCGATCGATTTGGTCCTTATAACCAGCTGGTCCGATTAAACGAACATGCCCTTTGTTACAAGA
>JAUZSU010013125.1:0-11055 GCA_034780255.1 Parotocinclus maculicauda
TGGTGGTGGCAGCATCATGCTATGGGGGTGTTTTTCAGCTGCAGGGACAGGACGACTGGTTGCAATTGAAGGAAAGACATTTCCTGGAAGAAAACTTTTTCCAGAGTGCTCAGTACCTCAGACTGGGCCGAAGGTTCACCTTCCAACAAGACAATGAAGAAAAAACCCTAAGCACACAACTAAAATAACAAGGGAGTGGCTTTGGAACAGCTCTGTGACTATTCTTGACTGGCCCAGCCAGAGCCCTGACCTAAACCCAATTGACCATCTCTGGAGAGACCTGAAAATAGTTGTCTACCAACATTCAACATCCAACTTGACAGAACTGGAGAGGATCTGCAAGGAAGAATGGCAGAGAATCCCAAAATCAATGTGTCTCCCAGCACAGTGTAATGAGAAGGTTCCAGAAGACATGCAGTTACTGTAGGAGAGCAGGACAAGGCCGCAGAAGGTTCTTAACCCCTCTGCAGAACCAATATCTGCTTCTTTGTGCAAAGAGGAACAGGTCGAGCACTGCTAGAGCCCTACAAAATGCCACTGGTGAGAATGTGTCTAACCAGACAATCGGAAACAAGTTTCATGATGTTGGACTGAGCTCTGTGCTCACTGCTCAGAACTGCTTGCCATGGAACACCATATTTGGTAGATCCGCAACTGGCAACCTGCACTTTCGGTTTCACCTGAGCACATGACAGACATGACCATTACGCCAGTACATTATGCTGATCTGCAACATCATTCAGCATGACTGGTTTGTTGGTGGGTCAGTGATGGTCTGGTAGGTATATTCCTGGAAGGACACACAGACCTCTACATTTATTCATTTATTTATTTCATTTAGTTGCATCACAATTCATTGCTCTTCGTGACAGGAACAGGGTTATCTCACAAAACTGAGCACACCCATCACATTTTTATAACTTATCTTTTTATGGGATAAAACTGACCACACTAACTGCTTTCATACAAAATTGTTCCCCCCTGCATTTTTTTTGTTAGGGTTGTTGCCCCTAGCCACAGTCTCAGGCCTTTGTACGTATTTGTGTGCATCCATTTTCCTTCCAATTCTGACTAACTGCCAGTCCCACCTTAAGAAAAACGGATCCAGAACAAAATGTTGCCATTACCATGCGTGGTTTTTGGTGGTTTTTGCCAACATAGAGATTGAATTTCAGTCCAAAATTACGAAACAACAGTCCTGAGAAATTTCTGTATTTATTTCTCTGTATCCCAGCCTAATATAGAAAAGACATACTGGCAAAGGTAGTCTGCACAAAGTACTAAATGTGTGTGTGTGTGTGTGTGTGTGTGTGTGTGTGTGTGTGTGTTTCATAACTAAGACATGCGAATAGTTTAGGATTAACCTAATAGGCACACATTTTAATCTTTACTTTAGGACCTGTATGAAGTAACGATGCTGTAATACAATAACACACATTAACACTTGCTAAACGTTTGAAACCTTTAATTTATGTAAAGCCATTCTAAACTATGTTTTAACAAAAAAACAACCTAAATCTTAACAACCTGGATGAGGAAACACTGCTGTTACACACTCACCTTAACACACATACCACTTATAGCATGTTATTACAGGTAGCAGAAACAAACATTACAAAAATGTTTTAGCAAACTAAATGAAACGTGGCACTCGGGTGTCACTGTGGTTTCATATGCTGGTCCATCACTACAGGGACCCGGGTTTGAGTCCTGACTGTGCCTTCGAGTCGGGTCTAGTCAGGAATCACGTTCAGATACAACTGGTAACATGGGAGCAACCCCTACCCAGTCCTTCAGATAACTGGTGTCCCATCCATTGTGCTCTAGGAATGGGTGCAAGACCCCCCAAAACTCTGAGTTTGAAGTCTGAGTTGAAAAAACACACCAAGAAGTCTATTTAACGTAATAAAAAATGCAAAACAAATGAAATGTCGCCTCTACCACTAAATTCGACTTTAAATAAACTTCCAGGAGTGGCTGTGTGAAACCTGCCAAACTCTACACAGACAATATCCAGAGTAGCTCAAACCTGGGTTGCTCAACCTGCACAACATCAACACTGCTAAAATAAAAAGCACATGTACGTTTTTCTTCATGTATTTGATACAGTGAGTCTTCTGTAAGCCCGTTAATGTTGCACAACATGCAGTGTGTATTTCACACATGCTTCCTAAAGAACACGCACACAATTATTTTTGAACTCTCATCTTATTTAGTGTTTCATAATGTTTTAGTACTCAAGTCCAGTCTCAAGACCATAAACGAGTCTCCATCTCCTCTCTAGAGAACTCAAACTAATTTGGACCTGTTGTCCAGATCAGACGAGTCCAATACAACTGTCTGAGGTAACGTTCATTATAAACTGAACTTATTTTTATATTGTTATTGAATATGAACATTGAATATTAACATCCATTCAAACAAAACAGTTCATATTTCTTTTTTACATGCTTACATAAAATCTGCACTCAGATTAGAGGGAGAATCTGCTCTTCTTGTTCAGTATCCAATCAATAAACATGTTTTATTTTGAATCGCCTGGCACTGAGATTGTTGAAGTATTTTCACCCGCTCGATTTACGTAGCTAGTATAGCTAGCATAGCTGGTATTTATATTTAAGCGCAGACTGAAATGCTATTACTATTAAAGGTTTTTACATTTAATATTAAAATTGGATTAGATTTGTGGGCAGTACGGTGTCTCAGTGGGTAGCACCGCTGCCTCACAGCAAAAAGGTCTGGGTTCAATCCCAGGGTGGAGCGGCCTGGGTCCTTTCTGTGTGGAGTCTAAATGTCCTCCTAATGTCTGCGTGGGTTTACTCCAGGTACTCACGGTAGGTTAATTGGTGTCTCTAAAGTGGCCCTTAGTGTGTGACTGTGTGTGTGTGCCCTACGATGGATTGGCGCCCAGTCTAGGGTTGTTGCCGGGTGGGCACCGGTTGGCCCACGACCCCATGCGGAAGATAATAGACAGATGGATGAAATTGATGCTGTTGTAATATTCAATTGAATTTATGTAATGACTTCTAATTAAGTTTAAAACAGAATCATCATCATTTGCTTCCATACATTGCATTAGTTTGACTAAGACTATAATATAATAATGACTAACAATAATTACAGGTTATATATTATTTATTGTTCTGTTTAAATTAAATTTTTGTTTTCAGTTTTTTTCTTCTTTTAGTTCTTGTAGAGTGAAAAAAAGTCTTAATCTGGTCTCGGTTTTGACTATTGAAGTCTAGCAGTATTGGCTACAACAACAGCAGATCATTCTTAGGCTTATTTATGCACATGCAGCAAAAGACATTTCACTAGGAATTAAAATAAGCTGAATTGTAACTGGAGGTTACAAAGTGTATGGTGGTATAGGAAATCTGGTGGCACAGCAGAAGCTTGAAGGTTTATGCTGAGAGTTAAATGTGCGTATAGTAAATCAATAGAAACAGGACCTTTTGTCAAACCGCATGAGCTCTCTAGCTATCAGCTATCCAGCACAGAACCACAGCCTTATTACATGGGTGTACTTGACAGCATCTATTTTCCCTTCAATCCTGATTAACAGCCCAGCCCCACCTGAAGGAAAACACTTGACATACATAATGTTGCCGCCACCATTTGGTGGCTTTTTTGTGGTATTTTTGGTGTTTTTTGCCAGTGTAGCGCTTGAATTTCAGTCCAAAATGTTAAATCTCGGTCTCGTCTGGCCGTAAAAGACCCTGTGCATCACATTTTCATAAGAGGTTGCTTTCTTTCTTACTACCTTGCCATACAGGCCAGCTTTAACCAATGCTTGTGATATCGGAAATTTATAAAAAGAAAAAAAATCACAAAAGGCTTCCATTACGTAAAAATTCTCCCCCCACTATACTACTATATATACTACTAATACAAAGTAAATGGAAATACAGTGCAAAGGTCTTAGGTTACCTTAGATTTGTTGTTATAGCAATAGTATAATAACCATATATAATTATTTCAAACTCTCTTTATTAAGATACAACCAGAAAATACAGGGAATGTGTATGTACTGTAGTACTAAAAACGGCTGCAGTGGCAAGTTTTTAGTGTGACCTCCCTTTACCCTTGAGCAGGAATGGTCTTTTTGGAAGAGTAGCAGCCAAGAAAGCACTTTTTCAGAAATTGAAAAGGTTAAAGCTCCCAAAGAATGAAGATCAATGGAATTCAGTCCATTCATCAACAATTTGTTATATATGGTCATATATACCCATTGCTAAGCAACTAATCTAATGGTGGCCTAATACTTTTGCATAGTATATTTTAAAAAATACTGTCTTACATATGCTGAATATGCTGAATCATTCATTTCTCACTGATCCTTTCATAATTCTGCGTCTTTTGTGAACGTGAGTGAAGCACTGTCTGACTTTAACACACACATTAACTTTAACACTAAACACACGAAAATGTGCAGTGCACGGAAAATGTAAGGAGCTGGATGATGAAACACCGCTCTAACGCACACCCTAACACACTCTTAAACATGCTAAAATTGGTTCAACCCATCAATTTAACACTTAACACCATATAAGATTTGGATGGGTGTGAGCAGGGGTAGCACTCAACTCTGCAGTCTAACAGTCTAATAGATGGACATTTTCTTTCAAAGTGTTTTGTAGTGGCTACATATTGATTGTAGTCTACTCTGGTTTCCTCCCATCTCACAAAGTCATACCAGTAGATGGATTCCCAACTCTAAAATGCATCAAGAAGTGAATGAGCATGTGATACATTGTAATGGGCTTGATGAGGAGACTGAACACAGCCAAACACGGATAATTAACTAAACATTACGCACTTAAGTTAACAGCACTCGAAATTTTGTTTTGGGTTTATGAAACTTTGTGCCCAAACGTTCACTTACAACAAAACATAAGTGCACACTGTTAACTTAATTATGTACTGACGTCACTGCCGAGTGTTTTACAGTGCCGGTGCCCTGTACAGGGTGCATTCCCGCTTTACGTCAGTGTTTCCGTAAAAGGCTCTGGACCTACTGCAGCTTTTACCACGATAAAGAGCTTAGTGAAGATGAATGAATGAAAGATTCACCAAAAATGAAGTAGGTTGATTATTAAGAACACGATTTCAATCATTGTCCAAACGTATTAATAAATTTATGAAAACGTTCCTTTAAGGAAGGTTATGCACAAGCTTTTGTAGTGTGTACAGACTTCTAAAAGGCATGTAAGGCTAATTGTACACTGCTTATAAAAATACGAAGAGGATCCAACAAGAACTGCCGGACATTCTGATCCTGTCCATGTCCCATCACTGTCAGTGTGTTTTGGAACTCTGGGGTGATCATACACCCTACTGAACAGTCAATGTGGGGCACTCTGGTCCAGTTTGACATGCTCCTGTTAACTCCCATGAATATATCACTTGCTACTCAATCCCCATACTTGAGTTTGCATCTCTCTGTGGCGAAGTCGAACAACTTTCTTTAACTTTTCATTTGCTTTCCTGATGATCATGTCAAATAAAACATAACCACATGCTTTTTTAATTTATTTACTTATCACATATTTATTTAGAAATATCCCCTCATTTTTGGGAGCAGTGTATTATAGGACCACAGATATTTTTCAGACTTTTGATTCTTAGCTCCTTGGGCCTGATGTAACTTATTTGCAGAAGTTGATCGATAATGTTATTTAAAGTCAAAATCACAGTCAGATTGATTTTTATAGCACATTTTACAATGTAGCATTGTGTCAAAGCAACTTTACAATTCTGTATTGACTTCTAATATCAAGGGCCAATCCCACATTGAGCAAGCCTAGGGGGGAAGTGGCAAGGAAAAACTCAATAAACATTATAAAGGAGAAACATTGGTAGAACCTAGATTCAAAAAGGAACTCGTCCTCCTTGGGTCGCTTAGATGCTATATGTAAGAATTAAACAAAATTATCTAATTAATACGTTTATGGTAATAGATTAAATAAACAGAATCTAAAGAAATATAAGTAGAGATAATGAGATTTAATAATATGGTAATTCAAATAAAATATAATATGTACACTAATATTTTAAAGAATGTGAAGTATTAGGAAGAGAATAATAAAATAGAGAATATAAAACTATAGAATCGCTTAGTTAATTCATTTACAAACGTTTCTCTTAAATCACGAATGTTATACAGACAAAAACTGACCTTTTTATTCTTATATACAGTACTGTGCAAAAGTCTTAAGCCACCATTAGATTTGCTATTTTAGCAGCAGTTCATTGGGATTGCAGTCCCAGCGATCAGTCCCTCCGATCGATGCTGCGGCCACTAGAGAACATACTCCTTTTCTATTAATACTCTATAAGCAAGATCTTAACTTACTATCTTCTTGAATACATTATTTTTATGGTTATTGTACATATTTGTGGTAAATCATCAAACTGTTGTAAGCATTAGGCTGTGTCATAATGCTTTTAGTACAGACGCCATGTGGACACATTTTAAGTATATGCTAATTCTATGCTGATATCACCTGTTACTCATATAAAGAATTATAGGACTGAAACTGTTAAAATAAAATATTGTTGCCTGAGAATGGTCAATACTCATTATGAATATTTCTGTATGTGTGCAGTACATTCATTAATTTATTCATTCACTTTGTTATCACCTAATCACTTAATCACTTAAGCACTTAATCCTGGACAGGGTTGCAGGAAAGCCAGTGCCTAGTCAGTGACTTAGGTCGCAAGGCAGGAACAACTTTGGGCAGGCTGCCGGTCCATCATAGGGCACACACTCACACACCAGGGCCACTTTAGAGTAATCAAATTAACCTAAAGTATGTATTTGAACTGTGGGAGGAAACTAAAACACCTTGCATAAACCCACACAGGGAGAACATGCAAACTCAAACAGAAAGTACTCACCCGCTTTACCAGGGATCGAACCCAGGACCCTTTTGCTCTTAGGTGACAATGCTACCCATCGTACTACTATAATACCTTGATAGATTCAGTATATTCAGTAAAAAACGTTTTTAGGAATCCAAATAAGCTAATGGCACTCATTCTGCAGAATGAGGGCTACAGCTGTGCCCCTCTAAATTATGTGTATGCCCCAGTACAAGTAGTCTAGAAAAGCCCCTGGTCTGGCTCATTAGAGAATAGAGTAAAGGGGACTAACAAAGCATTTAGAGAAACAGATGGACTACAGTCTGTAATTGTAGAACTACAAAGCGCTTCTTTATGGTAAGTGGAACAATCAAATGGACAATGAGTCCACAGTGAGGCGCACCTAAGTGATTGATGAGTTTACATATGAGCAACACTCCTTTTTTCAACTTTGCTTCCAAAGCAAAAATCAATACCAACACGTTCAAAGCTGTGATCAAAGTATGAGCTCAGTGTTATTCTTCAGAACGTAATAAGCCTGGTCTACAGGATGGCCTAAACTTTTTTCTTACTCAGTTTTTTTTCTTATAATTGTCAAAAAACTGCTTTGCAAATATGTTATACTTTGTACTTTTCTGTACGTCTGCATTTCTCTTTATTCGCACGCTAACAGACTGACATTCGATTAGCGAGTAACAGGTAGAGCAAGTCCGTCTCTTCTCGTGAACACGCCTGGTGCGCGCTCACGCCAACGCACGTCATCCGGGCCACTTCTAGCGCGCTGGTTAAAAAGAAGAGGGAGCCTGAGCGAGAGAAACACGTGAACGCGCAAGAGGACTCGCGGGACAGATACACACCACTAAACTTAGTGCGACTTTTTGGGATTTTAACTTTACAGGGGCGAAGACATTTTCTGAGATTCTCACTTTATACGTTCGGTCTGTACACATCTCTATCTATCTATCCATTTTTAACAGTATGAAAGAAAACGTTTTGCGCGTGCTATACCCAAAGCCAAAGCTGCACTTGTAATTCCCCACCGTACACCTTTCAGCACGTGACTGGCCAGTTGGTGCGACGCTGTTTGTTGTGTGCAGTCTGGTCAATCAATAAGGAGCGAATTAGAGTTGAACAACTTTTTTTTTTTGGTTTTTGTTGTTGTTGTTGCTTTCATTCCGGTCCGAAGCCGCAGCGCTGTGTGTGCGTGTCTATTTCCCCTGCCATGAGGCATCTGAAGTTGGTGCTTGTGCTGGTGATCGCCGCGGCAGATCTGTTGGAGTGCGCCGACGCCAAGTGGGGCGACAAGGGCGAGCTGAGTCCGCGCAGGAGGAGATGCTACGATGGAAGTTCGCCGAGACGCCTGAAGAAGAAAGAGCGCAAAGTGGGCGCCACTGGAGATGTTTGCTCTGCCCTGTATCCGCGCGTCTCCTGCTGCCCCAACCGCCGTGCCCCGCACCGGACAGACCCCACGGTAAGTGCTCACACGCATGGGTTCTACAAACATTAGACATTTGCTTGGTCTGTAGTGTCAGAAGTTTTCTGTACACGGCCAAGTCACGTTATGATGTTTTTTCTTAATGTCCCGAGTGAGCGCAAGTGGCTCAGCCTCACGTGCGCAATGCAGACTTCAGTTTTTGTGATTTGATCGGTTAACATTTGTCTTACTGGCCATCAAAAAGTGATTTCAATGCTATCATATCTCTGCTGGTTTGAATGGGTATTAATAGGGTATTAACGGGGGCGTTTCTAGACAACTTGTAGTACTGGGAAACCCAATTTAGAAGAGCACGACTGTACCCCTCTGTTTGGCAGTCAGACTTAAAACTGTGCACAAAATAAACCTGTTAACCGCAATATAGATGAAGCTAAATAGATTGAGGAACAAATAAACATCATTTTGAAGTTTCAAAGATATTTGAAATATTGCCCTTTACTAGATGAGAAAAAAATACAGAAAACTGGCTCTGACTGAATGCCTTGCCTGTACAAACTTTTGAAAGTTCACCTTGAGTGAATTTGTGTGTCTTGTAGTTTTGTTCCACGATAAAATAGTTTTACCCCTGTAAATTTTAGGGGGGTCTGCTGTCCGGGTCTGGGGTCTATAGTGGATCTGGTGAAACTCCTGGTATTAATACAGTTGGAAGTCAACATCACCTTGCATGCTTATTCCAAATTTAAGGTTTCTTTAAAATGTCACTTATTTGAAGTATCAATAGAAATGAGTATTGTAGTTAGTATAAGTATGTACCCTTATACGGTCCCAGCTAGGTAAACAGACTCAGTACCAAAAGCCCCACTTTTGCCTCTTTTTGAAATAATACATGAGTTAACTTGTTTGTTGGTCAGCATGTTTGGCTCCTGGAACACAATGTGACAGATGAGTTGAATCAGGTACGTTACAGTAGGGACAAAGTGGCCTGTTAAGAGGCTCCTGTAAAATCACTCCGACTGCTGGTGACAGTTTTGCACTTGTGAACTTCTTTTATGCAAAAAAGTAATCAACCTGTAAAATTACGGGTTGCTTGTTAGAAAGTCAAGTAGGTGATGCGACTGCAAAGTTGCTTCATCAGTTGGGACTGTATAGTGTATAGTTTTACAGTTTATAATGCGTGTGCTTCTTGTCGTGGCGATTTTGTGACCGTACAAAAAGTTTTCACTTAGTGCATGACCTGTTGTTCTTCACCCTCAATCAATAATCACAATAATCACCCTCTGAACCTACATACCTGCAGCAGTCCTGTCAAAGTCGCAGCACCCATTTCAATGACTGTCTAATTGCTGCTTCTCATTCTTCAGGTCGTATTGGCTCTGCTTAAATTTAATCACGGTACAAAAAAGCGCTTCAGCAGTGCAAAAAAGTGCCCCCTTTCTCATGTAAACAGCCTTGGTCAACCCATGTGGCTGGGTGGCATTGCACTTAGGGTTTTTTTAGGCATATTGCATCATTTCATTTGCTCAAGTCATGCAAATAAGAGGGGCTCTGAATGGAACAAAAACAGGGAGTGGACATCTCCTCCTCCCCGCTACAGTGCCCACACACGGAGCCTTTTGAGCCGATGGCAAAAGAATAACAACAACACCATTGTGTTTGTTAGTTTCACTAATGGCTGGAGCTGGAGAACATCACTCTTCCGAGTGCTTGGCCCTGGAAAAGTGTTAATGCTGTGGGGAGAGCGTTTGCCCTGCTGCCCCACCCCCCTTGCAAACTTACACCTATCCCCCCCATCATCCCAATGGGCCAGAAGTGTTTGTCTTAAGCCGTTAAACACCCACCCGAGCCGAGCTGGCTCCTTTCACAAAACGAAATAGAAAGCTGTTCCAGGTTCAGCTTGGACGCCACCAGTGGGTCCGATCGGCATGCCGGCCTGGCACTTTTATCGCGAACTTCCACTTGGACGCGACTTCGTGCTCATCCGTGCATAGCATGACGTAATGTGACTCCTTGGTCTTCTGGTTGTCTCTTACCGTGTGGCCTCGTGAGGCTTCAGCAGCCTCCATTGTCTGAGGGTGAATGACAACAATTGTTTTCAAGTGTGCTTTTGTGGGTTTATATGTTTGCACTGGTAATCTCTGTGACAAAGGGAATTGTGCAGATCTTAATAAGTGCCCCGGCAGCTGCCACAGTTCATACTGACCAATCACTGCTATTCCTAAAAAAAAAAAAAACAAACAGCGAGAACAAATCAGGTAGCCCTTTTTGTGTGTATGTTCATCACCTTAGAGAACACAAAACAGTAGGGGTGGGTGGTATGACAATATTTTAACAGCTTAAAAATTAATAAAATTCAGGATGGGATAATATTTGAATAGTGGTTTTTGGGGCAGCATGGTGGCTCGGTGGGTAGAACCGCTGCCTCAAACAAGAAGGTCCCGGGTTCAGTCCCAGGGTGAAGCAGCCTGGGTCCTTTTATATGGAGTCTGCATGCCCACCTTGTGTCTGTGTGGGTTTACTCTGGGTACTCCGGTACTTCCTCCCACCCGTGCTAGGTTAATTGGTGTCTCTAAAGTGGCTCTTAGTGTGTGACTGTGTACGATGAATTGGAGCCCCATCTAGGGTTGTTCCTGCCATTGCACCCAGAGTTGCCAGGTGGGTATCAGCCAGCGACCCATGACCCTGTGTCGATTAAGCGGAAGATAATGGATGGATGGATAGTTTTTGTATTGTGATACATCGTGATATCATAAAAA
>JAUZSU010013136.1:0-11055 GCA_034780255.1 Parotocinclus maculicauda
TATGTTATATAGCACGTCCCGTCTTGTAACATAGGGCATGTTCGTTTAATCGGACCGGCCGGTTATTAGGACCAAAATGATTGCGTCCCGATGTGGTCCCATTAACCGACATCGACTGTACTAATAAAGCTGCTTTAAGACAATGCTCCATACAGAAATAAATCTGACTCGACTTTTTTTCCCTAAGCATAATTTGTTTGCCATCTGCGCCTGAGTGCACTATTAAAACTCCGCCTTAATAATTTTAGATGATAAAAAAAATTATGGTCTCAATTCTATGAGTTTCGACTTGGTTGAGAACCGAGGTACCACTGTATTATCTCAATTAACAATCTGTTAAACCGATAAATACAAGATGGTGGTTTTTAATCTACATTTTATTAACGATCTTCTGAGGAATTTCCTCTAAAAGAGTTCATTTCCCTTCAGGTTCATGGAAAGCAGTTAAGAGAAGATCTGTAAAGCAGAATCCAGCTGTGCTTTATTCAGAAGGTGACAGGCACAAATCATTTACATAAATCAGTCTGGGTTCATTTATAAATTCCAACTCCATGCCTAAACCCAGAAGCTCGTGGTCATTGATAAGATGAAACAAGATTGTGTTATGTTCAGAAGCCTACGAGTGGACGACCTGGTTTAACATCGACCACCCCGGAGGGAAGGGGGATTACGAGCAGCTCGACGCTATTCGCTTCTATTACCGAGCTCGCGTGTGCGAATCCCCGCGCTCCATGGAGGCTCGAACGACAGACTGGGTACCAGCGCACAAGACCGGCGAGAGAGTGCACATCGAACCAAGCGTGGGCTTCTGGTGCATCAACTCGGAACAACCTGAAGGAAGGACATGCTCAAATTACGCAGTCCGCTTCCTGTGCCCAACAGGTCAGTTTCTATTACACAGCATGGCAGCAGGTTTACGGGGCACTCAAATAATAACAGGTGGCAAAGCAGGGCAGTGGGATTTATGGTCCGGTGCACTGGGCTGGCCTGAATGTGGGTATGCAGACATACATTAGGTCAATTAAATGTTCCTGGATATGATTTGTGATGGCCCAGGGTTGCCATTGAAACAGGGATTGACCCCAAATTGGTTTAAACGGTTATTATGAATATGAATATGAATGAAAGAGTGTAGGAGTGTCCTACCATTCAGTGGACAGGTCTCCAGCCGTCTTTTTCTTTTTCGTGTGAAGCCTCGATGCTAAATGTGTGCAACTCAGTCCCTGAATCTATAAAACAGCAAGAAGAACTATAGCTGTGACTCAAGTGCTTGAAGGTTTTTGTTAAACCTTCTTAAAGAAATGATCATGCAGCAAAAATTTTATCTTCACCTCCTTTAACAGAAACACTGCCAGTAACTGAAGTGACGTGGGGTCCGTGGTCAGAGTGGAGCCCGTGCCCTGCAAACTGTGACCAGGAGGCGGTCCAGATGCGCTCCAGAACTTGCACTGGTCAATCCTGGCAGTGCAACGGTCCATCGGTGGAAGGGAGACAATGCAGAGGGCCGCCATGTTCAGGTAATTCACGTCATCGTGGCTCTGGCCTGCAAGCAACGGACAGGATAAACTGCAGATATAAACACGCTTCTCTAACGTAACTCTAGACTGTGACCTGAAGTGCGCGAAGGGTAAACCAAATCCAGAATGCGACACCTGCGTGTGTCCGGACCACAGCGTTCTTGGGTCGGTTCGCAGAGCTGGAAGCCTTCCGGCCCCCGGTGCTGCCATTCTCCTCTCAGGGACGAGCCCCAGATTCCTCACACTAACCGACCACAACGGACACTTCCGCATCCCAGGGATCTGTCCAGACGGCAACACAACGCTGACGATAAAGCTGCAGAACCACTCTCCTGAAAGCGTCACCATGCCGCTGAGCTTGGAGCTTACCACAGTGCTGCACGTGAAGCTGGAACGAGCAAGTAATGATTTGAAGATGACATTTATACAGTGGTACCTCGGCTCTCGACTACATTGGAAGCATTTTGAACTCAATTCACGATTCAGTACACAGTGGGTGTGTCTGAAATGGTTCACTAGTTTTGGGATTTCTGGTTTTTTGACTGGAGCCGTTCCTTCCATTCTTATTATTCTTATATTTATTTAGATTTAAAAATTCAACCAGGGAGAGCTCGTTTTTATCAATAAAACATTTCCAGTTGGCAGTTATAGCGTACGATTTAGATGAGTTTAATGCAAACTTATACATACCACAAATATTTAATCTATTGGTGGGAATTATTAAATATTGATTAGAATTTAACTTAGCTTGATATATTTTAAACGTTTCACAAGGTGGCGCCATATCTCTTTGATTCGACAGTCAGATTACTATTCTGAAATTTCTCTCCCCTAAAAAACTTATAAAAACGTTATGGCACAATGCAAACTACAGATAACTTCCAAGAAAAACATTTTTACTGTAAAATTATATATACCATTTGGTTACAAAACGGCTCTCAAACGAACGGTTCTCATCGTTAACTTTAGAGCCGTTCATAAACCCGGCTCGTTCGCGAACGTTACATTTTTATTTTAGTTGTTAATTTGGGGTAACAGTGAGCAACACAAACGAGGGAATTATTAATCATCTTGACCCTTCTTCGCATAAACCAGCTAAAACATTAGTAAACTTACCAATTCTGCTAAAATATGTCGGAATAATACAGTTTTGCGATGTTTTAATTTAGCTGGCGATGCTAATGTCAAATGTAAAACGTCACTCATTTGCCCGCCAAACTAAAACCATGAAGAACACATGAATATTAAACGCAATATTTTCACCAGTAAACACCCTACTATCAACTGTTTGTCGTTAAATAATCGTTAAAATATTTTTTGCACTTATATTTGGACACGGAACGATTCACTCAGGTGGTTTCGGATTCGTCCGTCCCTTTGCCAAGAAAAAACGAAAGCAACCGCCATGCATTGTGGTCCGTGAATCTAGATTTCGGACAACCCTTCAAAATGGCCGACAGCCTAAACGTAGTGCTCACAAAAATAAAGGAAATATTTTTAAAAATCTAAAATAAAATAAAATAGGCAAATGTAAAAAATCTCACCTTTAAATGATTAAATAGCCGTTTATTTTTCGAGCAGTGTAGGGCACTAAATACAATAGTAAATAGGGCGCGATTTCAGATTTTACCTACAGAGTGAAGCAAAAAAACGTTTTTTAACTTTATACTTTTAATCTATTTATCACTAAATGACTGATATTTTCCTACCATTTCCTTATAAAATATGATAAATGTTAATAATTTTGGAAAACTAGTAGATTAATGTATATTAGTATAAGAGGATGCATTATGATCCAGTATAGATTCTATTAAACTCATCAGTTCATGATTTATTTAAGGTATGATGGATTTATCCGAACATTTGTCCATTATAAATCAGGGAGTTCCTGTATAATCCAACTCCACTAATTAATAGAATAACTTATACAAGGGGATTTTTCAAGTCCGAGACAGATTTATTTGATTTGCATTATTCGTTTTGAGGAACATTTGCTCGGGACACGATGTGTACGGTTCTCAACTAGCCTTCTAGTACGAATTAAGAACGAGAACAGAGTTACCACTGTATTTATAATTTAAAAACTTGACTGTAGTCCCGCTGTAAATAGAGAGGGGGGAAAATTAAACATTTGTTGTGTTCAGAAAATCTGTATGTGCAGACCAACCCTGAATCCAAAGCCAGGAGAGAGGGTCAAACTGCTGCATTCTGCTGCAAGATCGCTGGCTCACCTGAACCTGATCAGTACCAGTGGTAAGACCCGAGGCCGTGGATGGTCATTTTTTAGAAAATCAACCCCTACTTAAATTTGAGAATGCTTTGTATAAATTTGTATATTTGTATATAGAGGTGTAACGATGCATCGGGGTGCAAACACCACTGGTTAGATTGTGTGTTCTCGTTTATTATGCCATCTAACGCAATTGCACTTTTTGAACACCAGATGTCACAGTCATAAACCATTCTGAGTGAGACAAAAATTTCTCTTTATTATACCCCTTGTGGATACATTTGAAACCATCGTTAGTAATTTTCACATGGACTGTGTGCTGACTGCAGGTTTCACAATGGGACTCTGCTTGAAAAAAGTAAATATCACTACGACGAGACACTGGTTTTGAGAAACTTGCACATGGATCAGGGGGGAGAATACTACTGCCGAGCCAGCAATGAGAATGGAGCCATCAAATCGAAACCAGCCAAACTTACAGTCATAGGTGAGCCCTGATGCTAAAGACACCCAACACTACAACATTTTCCCAATTTCTACCAATTCTTTTATAACTTTGTACATTTCCACTCAAAGGTCAAGAAGAACCATCATGCAACCCGAAGCCTGAACCTCACTTAATCCGTCTCCCTCACGACTGCTACCAGAACCAGACAAATTCTTTGTACTACGATGTAGGAAAATGCCCAGTCAGAACCTGCACCGGCCAGCTGGACAACGGCATCCGCTGCAGAGACCCCATATCCTTCTGCTGTGGGGCCTCCAAGATGGAAGAGCAACTGATAACGTGTCAAGGTTATCAGTTGCCGACTATGGTGATCACCCATTGTGGCTGCAGAAAATGCGTGGACACAAAAGCAATCGTCCGTGGGCGTGCCACTGCAGCGGACACCGGAGAGCCCATGAGGTTTGGGCACATCTATCTGGATGGTGAACGGATTAGCCGAACGGGATATAAAGGCACATTCTCGATCCAAGTGCCCCCTCAGACAGAAAGGCTAGTTCTGACTTTTGTGGACAACATGCAGAAGTTTGTGAACACCACCAAAGTGCTTCTGTTCAACCCCAAAGGTGGAGCAGTGTATCACGAAATAAAGCTGCTGAGGAAAAAAACTCCGGTAACAATACGCTCGACTGACACAAACACCCTAGAGCTTGGAGAAGTAGCTGGAGAGGCACCTATGGCTGAGATTGAAATCCCACCGAACTCTTTCTACAAGCAGAACGGCGAGGTATTCGTGGGAAATGTGCAGGCCAGCGTTACCTTCCTGGACCCAAGAGATGTAACCACAGCGGCGGCAGCTCAGAGCGATCTCAACTTTGTCAGTCCTGAAGGCAATACCCTGCCCTTAAGAACCTACGGTATGTTCTCGGTGGACTTCAGGGACGAGCAGGACGGCGATCCACTTAACGCCGGCGCGGTTAAGGTACGCCTCGATGCAGCCCAGGTTAAGATGCCTGAGCATGTCAATACGATGAAACTGTGGTCCCTCAACCCTGAGACTGGCCTCTGGGAGGAAGAGGGACAGTTCCGTGTAGAGACAAAGCGACGAGGAAAGCGAGAAGAGAGGACCTTCTTGGTCGGCAACATGGAAATCCGAGAAAGGAGGTTGTTTAATTTGGATGTGCCTGAAAACAGGAGATGCTACGTCAAAGTTCGAGCCTTCCGCAGTGAACGCTTCATGCCAAGCGAACAAGTCGAGGGTGTCGTAATATCGCTGATCAACATGGAACCTACCGCCGGTTACACCACCAACCCTCGTGCGTGGGGCAGGTTTGACAGCGTGATCACCGGTCCCAACGGTGCGTGCCTGCCCGCCTTCTGTGACGACCAAAGAGCCGATGCGTATTCCGCTTACGTCATGGCCAACCTTGGCGGGGAAGAACTGGAGGCGGTAGCTTCGGCTCCCAAATTAAACCCTAACACTATCGGCGTCCCTCAGCCACTCCTGAATAAGCTGAACTACAGACGGACTGACCACGACGACGCCAGAATCAAAAAGACGGCGTTCAGTATAAACGTAGCAAAGCCCAGCCCGAACGCAGCCGAGGAAGCAAACGGTCCAGTTTACGCGTTTGAAAAGCTGAAGGAGTGCGAGGAAGCCCGGTTCAATGCGCCTCACTTCCGCTTTTCGAGAGTGGAGGGAGACCGTTACGACTACAACACGGTTCCTTTCAACGAGGAGGACCCGATGAGCTGGACCGAGGACTACTTGAGCTGGTGGCCAAAGCCGACGGAATACAGAGCGTGCTACATCAAGGTCAAAGTGAACAGCCCTCACGAAATCAACGTCCGCTCTCGGAACATGGGCGGCACCCACCCAAGAACCGCCGGGCAGCTGTACGGCCTTCGGGACACCCGGAGCATCCGTGACATGGACCAGCCAAGCGTCTCGGCCGTCTGTTTGGAGTTCAAATGCAGTGGCATGCTGTACGATCAGGACCGTGTGGATAGGACTCTTGTGAAAGTGATCCCGCAGGGAAGCTGCAAGCGGGACAGCGTCAACAGCATGCTCCAAGAGTACCTGGTCAATCATCTACCCCTGGCGGTCAACAACGACACGAACGAGTTCACCATGCTAGCGCCGCTGGACCCTCTGGGCCATAATTACGGAATCTACACGGTCACGGATCAAGATCCTCGCACGGCTAAGGAGATAGCACTCGGACGCTGCTTCGAGGGGACATCGGACGGCTCGTCACGCGTCATGAAGACCGGCCAAGGTGTAGCATTGACCTTCACTTGCGGCGACAAAGAAGTCACCAGACAGAGCGTCTTCCAGCAGATCCAGAACTCAACCGGTCGGGCTACAGCAGGAAGTTCCCGCCCAGCACGAGGCAACAGGAGAGGGGACGTGTCGGTGCTTGCCAACAGCCGGCGAAGTACACGCAATCCAAACAATCGATCCCTAAGACAAGCGAGAGGCAGAAGTGCAAAGCAGTGATGGAATAAGGCTACTGGAAGTTGCCTAGACAAACTTTTTTTTGGAAACCTTTATGAAACCATTTGAATATTTGATAGTTATTAAAGGTGAACAGGCAGAGACACTCGAATATATCACATCTGTAACTGTTATACGTTAACACAATGCAGACTAGCAATAGACATTATATAGACAAAGGTTTGTGGACACCCAAAGACACGGGTTTTAGTTTGGATTTTAACCTCAACTTTGCTGCCCTTTTCATCTAATGGGGAATCCAGATTTCCTAGGTTTTGGAACTTGACTGTGAGATTATCTTCTGATAGAAGGATCATGTTCCACATTCCAAGGCATTTTCAATGTCTCTGACAGAGCTGAGGTCAAGGTTCCATGTAGCCAAGTTCTGCAATTTTTGATGGACTTTAAGAACAGCAGAGCAGAAGGTTGAAAAACTGACTTGTTGGAAGCAGAACCCTAAATGCATGCCATAGCTGTCACCGTTAGTCTATGGAGAATCCAGAAACGTACTCTGAAGAGGTTACAAATGAGTGCTGCTGAGAGAAAAAAGCTCGTTAAATAGACGGTGTCCACAACCCTTTGGCCATATAGTGCATTTTGTGGAGTGTCTTACTGTACTCATTTGTACTTCCTTGCCAATGCCAGCTATCCTACACAGGGCAATGTTTTTCTTTTGTCTATTAGATAATCAAGGTAACATATGGCAGCAGGTCCAGTACGTATACTGTCTATAATAATGGTGCTCGTTCCATTAACTGAGCCAACCAAGGTCAGCTGCCATATTGACACAATATAGGGCGATTACCAGTTGTAGCTGTGGTAAGCGGGTCGGTTTCGGATTCCTGAGGAAGAGTGGACTGCTGGGCTTTCTTTGGCACGTGGAGTTTTTATATGCAGGCTGGCCACACATTCCATAGTTCTGAAGTCTAATCATTAAAAGGTGAGCTCTTGTATGTCTTAAGAACCACACTGTTGTCCCTGAACCATTCAGCCACGTTTAACCGCATCCGTGTAGCGCATCCGTTTGTGATCACACAAACTGTGGCGGCATCAGGGAACTCATTTACGCTACTGGAGGAAAGAACACGGGTGCAGTTGCAGGTAAAGAGAGTGAACAGTTTTGGGTTCTGGGCTCAGGTTGAGAGTGGCCCGTGAGCAGACATGGCTTACATTGTGAAGCGCAGAGATAAAATACACAAATAACGACCTCCTATAGGTGTTACATTGTTCCAAATGCCTCAAGAACCATTTTGAGGTGCAATTTAGGGAGAATCGAGCCACAAACGAATGCCGCTTGAGGTTTGAGCCTCTTTGTAGACTCGCCCTCTCCTGACCATTTGTGATTTGTTAATACTTTTATATAAATATCAATAAACCTTGTAACTTGCAAGAGCCCCATGCTTTGTATTCTGATTAATAAAAAATAAAAAAACACAACGCTATTCCTGATGTACAAGTTACATGTGAATTGACTGTGTTTATGGCAAACAACAAGTTGAAATGGCATAAAAGTCGCATAAATTCTGATCTCTGCTCACATGGCAACATATCGGATATGTATCCGATCTAGGACCACATATGAAAGTGGTTTAAGTCAGATTTGAAAGATCAGATTAGACATTTGGTGTGGCCACCCAGTTATGAAAAAAAAAATATATATATTTTTTTTAAAGACACGGGGTTCTCATTAAAAAACAGGGAAAAAACTGTACCAGGCATCAACATAAATAGACGTGTCATTTAAGGGGAAGAAGAAAAACCCTATTGCAAGCCCAAGTATTTCTTGAGCCCCGCTGCATTTACTGCAAACGAGAGGTCTTTAAAACTATCCGTCCAAAGTTCATGTGAGCCAAAGATTTTTTATTAAATTAGATTCTTAAAAGACACTGCTGGAGTCTCACACTTTGTAAAGCTCGTTTTCTCCCAAATCGCCCCACGTGTTAGGAAATCCTCATCACGAGCACACCTGCCTGTTCTCTTACTTGATAAAAGTCTGCAGAAGCAACGACAAAAGGCAGTGCCCCACAATCCTGTGTTAGTAGTAATTTCATCTACCAGCATTAAAGCAGAATAAACTTCAATGTAAAACAAAGGGGTGGAGAAAAAAAAACCCTGACAAGGTTATTCCATAAACTGATTATTTAGCCATGACAAATTCCTTATTCCTACAAAACACTAGGTCTTTCCATTGTACTTTTTTGCTTTTCCATCCATTTTAATACATATCCCATCAGCGCTCGTCGTGTATGGTCTCCTGTAGCCACACTAACACTTGTTGAAATGAGTTACGTGCATCTGATGTTGCTGACAACTGGCAATTATGATATAGATATTCTATAGAGTTAAATACCCATATACTGAATTATCTAGACATTCTGTATTTGCATAGAACATCACGAGTTACTATGGAAATAAAATTGCACAGAGGTTAACACCATCAGTCGTTCCTGTTCAAAATAAACTTTTTTGAGCCCCCCCCTTCCAATAATGCAATCCATAAGGCATTTATATTTCTATGTGGGCCAATCAGAGAAGACACTTGTGCAACAATGTCTTGCGTCCTAATGTCTTTGTCAGAGGCAGAGTTGTAAATACAAGGCAATTTCGATAGATCTGTTTCCTTTTGTCACCAACAGGCAATGTTGGTGATAGCAGCTTCACTATGAGTTGCTTTGACCACTGAAGCAAAAAGTAAAGGGTTGACACAGTGTTCAGTTTACTCCAGGATGGCACTGATGAATATGAGAGGGTGTGGCGTGTCAGAGGGGCAGTTTTGGATAGGTGGCAAGGGGTGCAATTTAGCCTGGGTCACATGAAGTCCTCGTAATCGTTGTAGCCGCCGTCAAAGTTGCCGTAATCGTCCAGGTCGTCTCTCTGCTTAGCTTTCAAACCACCCCCGGCCAGAACGGTTTTCTTCTTCTTCTTAGTTCCTTTGGCTTTTTCCTACGGAAAGAAACATCGGGGCGATTTAAATCAACTTGGTTAGTCTACACATACTGATTGGGCTTGTGTATGAATGACAGATAAGAAGGAATCAATTATAATACAGTTAAACGCTGGTTATACTCCCGTAAATTTTGGGGAAACCACAGTTCAACTCGAGAAAAAACCAAAAGGTGAATAAAAGGTGCAGTACAAAGGTAACAGGGGGATAAAAGCATTCTGGGAAATGTAGTGTAACAGTCAAAGTGCTGGTACAGAATACACTAGAGGAGCGCTTTTTAAACAGTGATCCAAGAACTCCCCCTGTCGTTTGCATAAGGAATTACACGAAGGTTTGTAAAGGTAGTGGCTATCAACACAAACATTTTCTACGTGTAAAAGGATCATTTGTGGGGGAAAAAAATCTCTCAAAACGTACCTTTTCCTGTTTTTGTTTTTCAGTAAGAAGAACTGACAAAGAATTGCTGATTTTCTTCAAGTCCTCTACCTCCACTGTGAAAACAAAAGTGACCCTGTAAAGCTTCTCAATGTGAATCAATCTCTATTCGAAAAGTATTTCAAGCATGTCGTTTTAACATCATTAACAAAAATAAACAGCAAAACGAAAAAGCACCCAACCGGAGACTAAAGCACACTCACCTGAAATGCAGAGTTCCCTAAATAGCGACTCCAAAAAACTGGAATAATGTACCGACTTCTCAAACTGGGATATCTTATCGCGCAGCAACTTCTCAAAAACGTCAAAGTCTTCTTTAGTCGAAGGACACATGGCTTCAATCTCCGAGGCACTGTTTGTGGTAGTTGTGTCAACGCCTGCAAGCAAGTCAAAGTTCAAAGTGTTTTAGAGCCATACTCAAACTTATTAAATAAAGATACGGAAATAAAACACAAGTCAGGGAAAAAGCAGAAACTGAGATTGTTCCCTTACCGAACGCTTCACGTGCTAGCGCCAGGTCCGACTCCTCCTGTAGCTTCTGCAAACGCAGTTTCTCCGCCGCCTCCTCCTCAGGAGTGAGCTGGGCATCGGTCTGGGACTCCTGTAACTGTTCAATATTACAGATAACTTTAAGCATTGTAGGATATAACAAGACCTGTAACATGTACATACATATCTGCCATAAAGCAACAGAGAATTAGTGCTGAAACTGTTTAATCGTAGGTAAACCTATCAATAATATACATTCAGTCATAATCTTATAATATTGATCACCCTGTATATCGAATAAGTGCTACTTTTAGAGACTCATTAATGACACAGGCAAGATTCCCAGTTCAATCGATCGCTCCAAGGTGTTTGCTATTGTTTTGATAATATACAGTCGATTCCGGTTAATTGGACCACCGGTTAATGGGACCAGTCTCTTATTCGGACCAAATCCTAAATACTGAAACAAATCCTATTATATACGTGTAATGTTATTCG
>JAUZSU010013147.1:0-11054 GCA_034780255.1 Parotocinclus maculicauda
TTAAATATTAATTATAGATATATATATTTATAATATATATATATAATTATTAATTAATTATAAAAAAAAATTATATATATATATATATATATATATATAGAAAGAGAGAGAGAGAGAGAGAGAGAGAGAATTATTCATAATATATCTATAATTATCAATTAATTATAATTAATTTATATCTTTAAAAAAACAGTTTCATTGGTCATTTAATAGCTTATTTGTAATGGAGTAACGGAAAAGCCATGAAATATCGCGCATTATCAATTTGTCCCTATAAGATTGACAAAGCTTAGAGCTACGACATAAATATGATGTGCTTATTATCCAGATATTAAGTAATTTTCCATTAAAAAACCCTTATCAAATAATGCATACTTGTGCTTACAATACATTATTATAATAATAAACATAATAATGATAATAATAATAATAATAATAATAATAAGTATTGTGCGTTTAAGCAATTTGAAACCTTACCTCTCTCTCCTGAACTTCCTCCTGAATCAAGGGTTTGCCTTGTTAAAGCATCCATTCACTGCTAACTGGAAAGAAAACAAAAACATGTACACTAATTTATAGTCCTTAAACATCAAATGCTTCAACATGTGTTGGATATTCACATTCAGCTAAATAATTAAAAACTTGTTAATGTAAGTAAGGAAAACAAAAACACAAACTTAATAGCTAAATCAGGCAACAGATGTCAAAAATAATAATATGCTATAAAATGGCTGTGTCCACCATAATGGAAAAGGTTAATTAAGTCATGTAGAACAACTGGTTATTAAACCTCTTGGAAACAGGATACAAATGTGTTTTAACCCCCTGCACAGTGAGGAAAATGATTTGCAGATTTGTACAAGATATAAGGTAGCATTCTGGGGTCACCAAGTCTACAGTTAACAATTAGCTGCAACTTCTATTCCACTTACTATTTGGAAGACCTAATCAAATGAAATAAGCATCTGGAGTTTGTTAGACAATACTAGAACTTTAATAAGATCCAAGTGTTATGGGCTTTGTGGAAATGAACATCCAAGATATGATGACTGGTTACAGAAAATCTCCACTATTTAGGTTCTTTGGTGTTGTGAGTCTGTTCATTTTGAAAGGATTCAAAAACCTCATTGGGATAAATGGGATCATGGACTTTATGAAGCACAAGGAGTTTTTAAATGAAAACCTGGATAAAATCTTTTAATAATACAATGCATCAGAACATATGTCAAAATCTACAATGATTTTACAGTGAATCTACAATGATTCACTGACCACAGAAGTCATATTTAATATAACTTTCTAAGTTTTCTAAATAAACACCACTGAAAACCTGTGGTATGAACTAAAAAGCAGAGAGATTGTCCACGGGAGAAAGCTAAGGACCGGAGAGGTTCTGGATGGAGGGGTCTCTTAGATTCTTTGCTCATTATCTCAAATCTCATCATAATATAGGAGACTCAAAAGTACTGTTATGATGGAAAAGGAAAGTTGTAAAAAGTTCCAATAAAGTTGCATTGTTCATAACCCATGGTTTTGTTAAAACTTTAAACTTATTAATTAAAAATAAATAAATAATGTATTTAATTAAGTAGTAAGTAATTTAAAGTTTTATTTAGATTTTTTACAGTTAAGCACTTCAGTTCAGAATAGATCTCTAATATCCTATTTTTAGTATACTGTTAACCTAATTAAGTGTTCCAAAGATTTGGATCAGGCTGTATTAAACTGATGCAACTAGTTTTGTACTGTATGAGGAGACAGAAACCCTTAACTTGTTAAGTTAGCCCCTTATTTGTTAAGAAAACTGATAACTAGCACATTATTAATAATTAATTTCAGGAATAATTAATTACAAAATAATGAGGGGTAAAAATACTATGCCAAACAATGTAAATAGAAATTAAAGTACCTTTTTTTGATAAAAAGCTTAAATGACATTTGACATTTAAGTTTGAATTATTTTTGTTTCATATTGATTGTTTTATTATATATAGATATTTTATTATTTAGATATTTTAGTGTCTTTCCATCAAACATGACCATTAAGAATGATTATTAAGATAATTATTTATACCTATACACAAACATAAATATTAAACTTTATTATGACATTCAATATTTAATCTGTTTTACACAACCGCTGTTACATGTGAAATAAGATTTTATGACACAATTATGATTACTTTGCCCCAAAAATGATCCATTTCATTGTAATTATTCATACAAAAGAGCAACAAGAACATGTGTTAAAAAAGGTTTATGACAGATCATGCCTGGTTTAAGGTTAGGTTTTTAAGAATAATTTGGATGCAGATTCAAATAAAAACAAAGGGTCACATGGTATAACTCACTGATAGGTGGGTATGAACAGAAGGTCGGATGTAGATCATAACACAACACAAAAACATCTATGGTGAACCATGTTATTTGAACAAGAGCTTGGAATAAAACTAAACGCTGATGCCCACCTCACCCACCACTCTATATCCCTTTGCTTTCACCAATAGTAAATAATCTACCATGTTAAAAAGGTCCATACTTGGACAGAAACCAAGCTTAGGTACGTTTTTAACAAAACACATTTTCTGTTGCATTGATTTAAAATCTGAATCTCAAGCAAATGGTAAGACAGTATTTGGTAATGTAATGTTTAAACATTCACATGGCTACAGAACACAATGTGTGTGCATACTCTTCTTAGAAAACTCGGTCTGCTATATGCACAATAGTTCTGGCAAAGCTTTTCTGTCCATACATAACTTTCAGTAACATATAGTATCAAGAAAAACTTTTTACAACTTTTTATCTACAGGCTACAAGAGATTGATATACAATGCAATTTTAGAAAGTACTACTTTCTAAAAAAAAAAGTTGACTTAATGAAGACTGGGTTTGCACATTATTTATGAGTTGTATCCCATAATTGAAGTGAGTGAAAGTAAACAACTAAGCAGTACTTTACCTGTAATCCAGGTGATCCTCAAGAGAAAGTTTTGGATATGTTCAAAAGTAGGTGAAATTATCCCTTGATAAAATCCAATCAGGGCTGAATGTTGAATGTATTTCTGTGCCTCTCAGATGTCAAGTAATAATCTTTGTTTTATCTAGTACTTTATATTCAGCCCACTTTTACAGGCAAGCCTCCGCAGGACTCCTGGGCTATGTTTTACAATGAGCCACTCCCAAGTCTTTGGCTCACACACACCATCACAAATTTGGCTTTTATAATAAGCTGAATCAGTGCCTCTAGGATATGTTCAGGTGAGAGAGGTGGAGCTGCATATATTTTTCGCCTCAGCACGTTTCTTTTGTGAGATCCACAAAAAAAATCTAAAACTATACACGTCTGATTAATGGATAGTGGTTTAAAATAACAACTTATTTTACATCCAACATGACTTTGTCTTGCAATGTTTTGTTATTTACATGTATGATAATATATTACATTTACTGGAATGTAAGGATAATGCAAACATAAGGCCTGTTGTCACTGGGAACAAACTGTTCCCAAGTTAGATCTAACCAAACCACAACTGCAGTGATTTGTAGGCTGCCTTGTATTTTCTCCTCAAGTTTGCCTGGCAACCGAAAAACAGGTCACTCTTTGGTTTAACTGTCCATATATATATATATAAACATTATTTAAAATACAGTGGGTTTTTAGATACAGGTATTTTGTTTCTAAGGTGGACATAACAAATAAGTTTCTGTAATGTTTTTTGTGTGTAGAACCTAAAGAGACAAAGAAACCCAAATAAACAGTCCAATATTCAGGTCCGCGTCATACAGTCATCACTAACAGTTACAACATGAAATACAATATTGAATTTTACTGAAACATACACATAAATTGTAACTAGAGGTATCAGTCATTTCAGACACAACCAATTCAAACAGGTACATAAACAGAATCATACAGCCAGACCATCTCCAAAGACAGCATTTTTATTAAATAGTCCTACCAAAGAGCTTAGTGACATTCAACATGGTATATTCAGCTGCTGAAATGTTATTAATGTGTCAGTTTCAGCTGTTTCTGACAATGGAAATTGTTCTTACTGCGAACACATTAAGGAACAACATCTTTAGGGTGATGGAGTGGTGTACAGCCAACAGCCTAATTATCCATGATCTTGGAGATGTGGCCACACTTTGGAACAATGACTGATGCTTCACCACTGAACAGCTGATGGAAGCTGTTATATCACATTTTGCAACATAGTACACAATAGTACACAAATTAGGGAATATTTCATTATGAAATATCTTATTTTGAAATATTCCCTACTTTTTGTCAGCAGTATATATGTTAGCTCTGATTTATACTGAGCTAGCATTTCAAGCCAGCCCAGGTACAGACAGCCAGTATTAAATTAGTAAATTAGTACTTCAGGTAGTGACAATGAGGTGATAGGATAAGAAACCATCTGGCCTGGCGTTCAGCTCAGATTCTTACCTGAGATTAGAGCAATGATTTTATTTGCCTAAATAGCCTAATTTGTAGGACATGTAATTGATAAAGGGTTAAAATATTGTCACGGACATAAATGTGCCAAGTACAAGTGAATCAGCCATTTTGAATAGAAAATTGGAGGACTGAATGATCCATTTTGACAGGTATAGTCATGCACCTTCTTGTCACCACCTGTATTCAGCCCACCACACCTTCCAGACACAACCTGGACATGACTCACAGGGAGAATCCAAACTCCGCCTTGGCTCCACCATTTAGTGGAGTACACTGTGTACATCACAAAAACACCAAATTTAAAGACTTTGTTTCTATGCTCTCCTAGTGTTGATTCACATGGTACAGCTAATGTCAAAGGAATCTCCAATGGGCAAGTAAATGCATGAATAACAACTGGCACACCACTTCATAGCACCAGTAAAAGTCTCAACATGAATCATGGCTTATACAGTTTCATAGACATGTGCAAAACTTCCTAACCATAATAAGGGGAAGCAGGGTATAAGGAATAAAAATAATATTTACTTGTTATAATCACTATCAGTGCCAGTTCTTATAAGACACTGATCAAGTCATGAAAATCAAAAAGGTCACTGAGGACAGTTTGCAGTTTGGAACTGTCTGTGTTAAGGAAGATAATGAACAAATGCACTATTTTGGGAAGACTTTGTAGATACCCCTTATAACTAGTGGATTTAGCCACACACATTGCTAAGATAAGCATAACATCAAGCACACTACCATGTAATCTTTATAAATACTGACAGCAGAAGGAGTCATACTAGAGACTCATTCTCTTGGTACTGTTATGTACTGCCTTTTTAGCTAGCCTGGTCATTAAACCCCCAAACTTTCCCTGTGCAGAAAACGGCTATAATGGGAGGCACAGCAGGTACTGGGCCATAAACCAATATAGCCCAGCTGAAGCTGGTAGGCACTTGAGCAACATCCTTAACCCACAATTGCTTAGATGAAAGCATCTGCCAAATGACTAAATGTCAAAGGCAAAGTGGAACATTCAGTAGCAACAGCGACTTGGCCACATAGCAGTGAGCTTACTTTGTTTGTTTGTTTATTTAACATTGTATCAGCATCAATGGTTATTAATGACAGGAGTGAGGTTACATTGATACTAGTCAAATATACACACAGGTCAGACCAATGTAATGTACTCAATTAACCAAAAGAATGCCCCCTGCGTTGCAAGGAAACCAGAGTACCCTGAGTAAACCCACACAGACATAAAGAGAGCATGGCTTTACACAGAAAGGACCCAGGGTGCTCTAACTAGGATTTAACCCAGGACGTGGCAGCGTAATATACTGAGCCACTGCCCCTTCTTCCACCCCTTCTGGCACCAAATACCAAATACACAAGTCATGACACTTTCTGTTGCTAATCAGAACGTTTAGTAGTGATTAAAGAAAACAAATACTGTACACGCAGTAAGTACCTTATTAAGACATGAAGTGGCAAAAACCCTGCTTCTGGGAATTAACTCCATGTGATTTTTATGACATGATCTTCATATATAAGTAACAATTTGATTTCATGTTTACATATGTATTGTTTGTGAGTATAAAAGAGAAATCAGATAGTCACATATATTTTCAGTTAATAAACTTGAGTTAAGTTTAATTGGCACTTATAATCTAAGTATTTAACAAAGACATTAGACAACATCAGGTTAATATTGATAATAACCCCATATTGGTTAAAAACCTGTGAATGTATTCCAATAAAAATGTGTGGTTTCCTGTTCTGTGTTGGTATTTTACACATACATGTAGTCTTTTAACACCTATCCTAAGCAACAACATAATCACACTAAGCCAGTTAAGGGTAACCGATTAACACATATCTATGAAATAAGGTAGGCAAACTAAATCTTACAAGCTTACAGAATACAAACACAGAGGAATTATACACATAACAATTATCCATAGTTGACTGCCATACTAACTACCAATCTCTAAATTGCCTCTGGAAGCAACTTCAAAACAAAACTTGTGCATCAGAAACTTAATAAACTGGGTTTCCATGGTTGCACAGTCACACGCAATCTAAGATCCAATCTAAGATGCCAAGTGTTGGCCGGGGAAAAGTGAAGCAGTCTGTAATTACAAAGTTGAAACATGTTCTATGATTTGATGAATAATTCTTTACCGTATGACAGTCTGATGGATGAATCTGATAAGTTTGGCAGATTGTAGAAGAATGTTCTAGTCTAATGGGTATTAGTATGGAGTATTCCATTTTGCTGGCACAACACCCTTCTGCAAAGACTTTCCACCAGACATAGGAACATGACTGTTTGGTCAGGAACTGATATTCTAATTTATCTCAAAATTGTCTGATTAGGTTACGGTTGTGGCTCTGTGTAAGCCACAATTTCTCATTCAAAGTTGGCAAACCATTTCTAAGCAGACTTCGTTTTAGGAGAATAAAAATATAGGTGAGTGGTTTGCACTCTGTTGGTCGCTGCTGTTTGTCTATGGAGAGTAAATTTCTATATTGACTGAGATCACTAATTAGAAGGGGTGTCTGTATATTTGGACATATACTGTATAAATACATTGGAAGTGAAGAAGGGAAGAAACAAGAACCATGACAGATGAATGCTTCTATTCTAAAGAAACAAACTGATCACTTAAGTAATTTAATCTCTACCAGAAATCACAATGTTTGTTTTCAAAATAATAAAGCCTTTTTCCCATCAGCTTGGCTGCTGCAGTCTTTCAAAATCCTTTTTTAGACACATCAAAGTCATCTCTATATGGTTGTAGACACACCCAGTGTCTATTGTGTACAGAGCAGAGCGATCATTTATCTGGGCCATTGTGAACATGCATACACTAGACCATTGTGGCTGTTAGACTAAAGAGATTTTCTTTCAGTGTAAGCCAGAAAAAAAACTGTGACTACATTCCCAATAAAGTATGAGGCATTGGGCTTAACTTCCATGATTTATTAGTAAACCAAATGCACACCACATTTAGGCCTTTCATCTAAGGTTAGTATGGGTTAGTTTACTTTGGCCATAAGCATATTCATATACTGTTATCATTTCTACAGCAAGCAATCATGAATATGCAGCTCCATACGAAACTGCTTTCTGTAAAAGCAGCTCTGGAGGAAACCAAAATACAAGAAAAAAACCCAGACACCAAATATTAAATACAATAGTCATGTGGCTAATCAGAACATTTACTCCTGTCTAAAGAGAACCAAATACTGTACATCCAGTTTGTATCTTAAAAATTAAGAAATGAAGTGGCAAGAAAACCCTGCTTCTGGAAATGAACTCAAAAACATACGAGAAGTGTATAACATGATCTTTACATTTAAGTAACAATTTGTTTTCATATGCATAGTTTTTGTTGAACTTCATAGACTTATGTTTAGGTGGCACCATTTTTTTAGGCTTAAAAAATAAATTGAGTATGTATGGCTGACTTAAAACCACATTTGGTGAATATTGACAACAGAATATCCTTATTCAGAGCCATATACAACCGATACAATCTGAGAATCTTGTTCAAAAGCCCAGCAGTGGCAGGATGAGAGAGGTGGAATTTGAACCATGGAACATCTGGTCTATAGTCCACTACATTAACTTCAAGTCCCAGTACAAGTTTAAAACGCTTTAAGGTAGCATGCACCCTAAGAAGCCATGCATACTCGTGTATTGGGCCTTGCTCAAATTAAAATAAGAGAGTGGTTGGCACTGGTGTCTGTTTGTTTCATTAGGGTTTGCTTATTGACACATTCTCCATATTTTGTGCAAATACTGTGCGCTTTACTCTTTAGTTCATGAAAGATAATGGGAAGCATTATTATAATCAATGAACTATCACTCACTGACACAAATGTCATGTAACTACGCTATAAAAATTTTTATTGTGACCTGAGTCACAAATGTCATCTACCTCATTACATCTGATTAAATGACGCATCATGAGTTTAAGAAATAAATTAATCACATGCCAACTCAATAGAAATAACCCCTGCAAAAATTATTATGGTAATACAACATATATCTGGGGCAAACATTATTTTAAACATATTTGGTTTCTGGAAACATTTCCAGAATGTCTACTTATGTTTGTAGTCCCATAAATTAATTGTCAAGTTAGTTTTTGATCCTGAAAATCCTGGTATTGCCTTCCAACCTGGTCAGACAGCTAACTGTGTCTGAGGTAAGAGATCATCTCTAGCACTGGCAGCATCCACCACCTAGCTCTTCAATCTACTGGCACCATATTGCAAGGGACTGAAATTCACAATCAGTTGTTGAGGAATTACCAAATGTATATGACCATACTTACAGTTGGGAAAACAAGTTTTTGTACCAAATATTAAATTCGGTTTTTCTATTGTATCACATACTTATTTATGCAATAAAATTGCATATAAAAAATGAAATAAAAAGTTAATTATTTAAAAATCATGTGATTTTTTTAGCTTATGGCTCTCACAGTTGAAGTGTACATACAATAAAAAATACAGACCTCTCCATTCTTTGTAGGTGGGAAAACTTGCATAAAACACTGTGTATAAAATACTTATTTCCTCCACTGTATGTTTGGGCAGGCATCAGCACTGGTGGTCGTACTAAACTCCATGTTAATAGAAATGGATTTTTGACAGCTGTCAGATACTGAGATGAGGATCTGCACCCTATAGATGTACCCTATGCTGGAGCAGTTTGAAACAACTTTCTTTTCATGGACTATAATGCAAGGCCCCACCGTGCACATCTCCTCAACAACATGTTTCAGGAGGCAGAAATCGAACGCATGGACTGGTCTTCATGTTCTACAAACCTAAATCCCATTGAACATGCTTGTAATGTATCTGGCAAACCATCCAACGCCTCATATAACACTTCTTGAGCTGGAAGTTGCCCTGGAGCAAGAGTGGCAGAGAATCCCACAAGAACTGCTGGACAATCTGATCCAGTCCATGCCCCATCACTCTCAGTGTGTTTTGGCAATCTTGGGTGACCATACACCCTACTGAACTAGCAATGTGTGACACTCTCGTCCAGTTTGATAGGTTTCTGTTCACCCTTGTGAATATCACTTTCTACTCAATCATATAATTGAGTTTGCATCTCATTTGCATTATCAAACTTTCTGTGACTTTGCATTTGTTTGTCTGATGATCTTGTGTAATGAAATAAAATGAAATGCTTATTTCTTTTATTGTTTCATATTCATTTTAAATAGCCCCTATTTTTGTAAGCAGTGTAAATATGACGTATGCTAGTCCATATCCATATTTTTAACATACTGCAGGCCTTCAGTCATACCTGCAGTACAACATGAATTGAATTATGAGCAGTTAGCATTTTAAGTTGAATTTATGTATTCAATGCTAAAACCGCTGACTGAGAAAAAACACATGATGTATATTGTAATATTGTACCTTGTTCAAAGGTAGTACTACAAAGTCAATTCATAGTACTCTTATCATGCAATATAGCAACATGCCACTACTGGCTACCACTGTAATTTAATGGCCTGATCAAATAATATGAATTGATAACCATGCATGCTGCTATTACAAACAACTATATATTCATAGTGTTTGATCACAGGTATATTGACTAGCAAAACAATAGGTGAGAGTTGGTGGTTGTGATTAAATGACAATCCTGGACAATAAGCTCTGGTATTGAGCCATACTGTATGACAGAACCCTTCATGAATCATCACACTATAAATCAGTGAGCTAGATGTCATAACTCACTTCCAATTCCTTATGTAGGATAGACAGACCTTACTGCTCCCGTTCATTCAGCCAGGGTCATATCCATATATCCTCAGGTGTCTTGTCTTTTTCTTTTTGGCTGTTTTTTCTGAACAAACACTGCACACACAAGAGCAGCTGTGCCCAAAAGCTGCTTCTGTTTCTGCTCCATTGTTCAACATTTGCAAAGGGAATCTAGTTGTAGCTTAGTAGTGACAACGCAAGCTTTTCCAAACCATAGTCTGTGACTAAAAACTGTGTCTTTGTCTTTTATGTGTGACCGGGTGTCTGATTTTAGTCTTTCAAAAATATTTTCAGAGACTTTTCAAACTACGCTAGTGTAAAGTTCCCGTTCCTATGGCACTACAGCTCTGCTGTAGTTGAATACTACATTTCCCATGATGCCGTTCCAGTTAAGTCACTCACCGCCGACAACTAGCTAGCAAGAAAAGGTGAGTGGTAGTGAGTGATCTGAGAGCAGGTTTGTCTATTTTAGAATTAGCTAATAAATTAGATTTCTAGCTGTAACATGTGACCAGTTCGTGGTAGTAAACTTCTTCTTAAATAAGTAGTTAGCAAGTTTACATATTGTCAACGGACTTTAGGGAGCTGGTGATTTTAGCATACAGCTATAGTTTCAGCCAGCTATTTAGGTTTTCTTTTACAGATTCTGCTTAATAAATGATGAATACCACGCCACCAAAAACTCCGTCAGTGCAGCAAACGTCTGCTCCCAGTGGATCTAGTGTGGGCAAGGTAGAATTTCACTTTATTTAGCCGTTTTAATTCTTACAGGGTTACACATTACTACACATTAACATGTAACACT
>JAUZSU010013158.1:0-35132 GCA_034780255.1 Parotocinclus maculicauda
GGACCATCAGGTTTATTCAGGTCCAGAGTCCAGTACCTTAACCACTAGGCTACCCCAGGCTACCTACATCTCATCTGGGTGCCAATCCTATCAGCTGACAGGCTGTTTAGAGGCAGTTTGCACTGCAAACTGAAAACAATGAACATGCCTGATCCGTTTGTGCTGTGACATTTGGATGGTAGGCTCAGAATTTGACGCAGACAACATGAAAGCATGGATCCGACCTGTCTTGTATCAACAGTTCAGGCCTCTGGTGGTAGTGTCATGATTTAGGGGATATTCTCCTTTGTACCATATTCTCCTTAATACCAACTGCATCACTTAAAACAATCCAGCCTACCTGACCCGTCCTTTTTTTTTTTTTTATTTAATGACCACAGTGTACCCATCTCCCAATGGCTACTTCCAGCAGATTAACATGTCATGTCTCAAAGCTCAGATCATCTCAAACTTACTTCTTGAACAGGACAATCAGTTCACTGTACTTGGATGGCATCCACAGTCACACAGTGTCTTAGACATTAAACCTGAGATATTTTGTTTTGTTCAGTTAAACTTAATTTCTTAATAGACATCCATTCTGGCCTTTAAGGCTGGCAACACACAGGTTGGGATGGGGCAAGGGGTTGGTCTTTGAATGAAGAGGGCCAGAGGAGCTCCAGCTTGTCAACAAATGTGGTTAAATTATCGAAATGTTTAAAAACAATATACCTAACGTTTCTCACTCTGCAGTGAATAATATAATTCTGCTATTTAGCTTAAACTGAATAATCTTTGATACATCAGATAGCACCGCATGAATAATCGAAGGAACCGTCATTCAATAATACCTGATATTTCCGCATAAGCAAATTATTACTTTGGCAAAGTTTTGTCAAGCACTAAAATACAGAAATACATTCACAAATTGGACTTAAATCTTTGCTGTGCAACAATGAAGCTTTATGTTAACCATATCCAGAAATGATGGCGACCTCTTTAGGCTCAGAGGCATTTGTGGCCATGACACAGTCACAACTGCAGTCAGATGAATCAGTAGTCCAGATATTTGGAAAAAAATGTTGAAAAGGACCATCCAGACTGTTATCAGCTACAAATCCAAAAGCCAGGGGCTGTCATGGTAAGGGGTTGTGTCAGTGCCCTTGGCATTGCATTCTGTGATGGCATCATTAATGCAGAAAAGTGCATTGAGACATTGGAGCAACATAAATCGCCTTCAAAACAGTGTGTGGAGAATTGTGAAACAAGAAATGCGACGATGACAAAGATAAGAAGGTACATTAAACTTCTAAAACGAGGCTGTAACTGGCTTTTTATTTGCCAGCTTCTTATTAGCAGTTTCCAGTCCACCTTAAATGGGTGTAATAACAAATTTGGTGCCAATTATGTGATAGTTAAACTAGCCTAGGAAGGTTAAGAAAATGTTACATTAGATGATGTGATAGTTAAGGAGACTTAATGAATAGGCCTAATTGTTGTATCAAAAGTTGCTGACAAAGTCCACATTCAAATTGTACAGTCACATTACTTGAATTTAAGGACTTTGTGGTGTTAATGTATTTTAACAATTTAGTTTCAGATTTAACAGACTATTTGATAATGAGGAAGTAGAACTCCAAGACTTAAGCAGAACTTCAGCCAATAAAATCTTTTGTTTGGTTAAGTTCAGTGGGCCAGAATAACAAAACTGTAGAGTAAAATGACTTTTTTTACAGGATTCTTGTAGATGTTAGAATTTTAAAGCTTGGAAACCTCGATGACCTGCTACTCCCCAAAGCCCTATAATGTATACATTGATATCAACAGATAAAACGATGAGCATTAATTTGCATTAAAAGCATGTTGCCTGGTTTATTGAGTCTACATTACTGCCACTACATTTGGATGGTAGGGTCAGAATTTGGCATAAACAACATGAAAGCATGGATCCTGTCATGCCTTGTATCGAGCGGTCAGACTGCTGCTGGTTTTGTAACGGTGTGGGGGGAAATTTCTTGGCACACTTTGGTCCCCTTTAATACCAGTTAAGTATTCTTTAAAAGCCACAGCTTACCTTGTTGCTGACCATGTCCATCCCATAATGATCACAGTGTATCCATCTTCTGGTGGCTACTTCCAGCAACATAATGCATAAAACTCATTATCTTAAATCTTAAACATGACAGTGAGTTTCCTGTACTCAAATGGCCTCCAAAGTGACAAGATCTAAATAATAAAGTAGCTGATGAGGTTATATAAAATACATGTACATTGATTCCAAACACATCTTGATTTCTTTCTGAAATACAGTGAATAACCTGCGGTGTCGTGGCTGTGGTGTTATACAACATTTGGCCACTAGATGGTGCAAATAAAACGCTACCTTTTCAAACACAGCTCCTTTGTCTGTTTATAATTTATTTCCAGTCGTTTGGCCTATCCGACAGTTTTTGTTTGTACAAATTCTAAGCTATTTTTCTATGTTTCCTTCTAAGTTGTTTCTCTGTACTTCTGACGTGGTGTGCACGATTAGAAATAAATAACTCTCGGAGTACTTGGAGTACATTGTGCTATGAAATGTAAGCTATACATTTACTAAAATTAGAATAAAGACTTCAAAAAAGTTTGGATTCGAAGAAACTATAGTCTAAGCCTGCTACATACTGCGTATTGTCGACTCTAAATGTGTCATTCCATGAAACGAATTCATTTTTGTACGAACGTGTATAGATGTAACTTTGAGTGTGTTGCTGAAATGGCTTTTGATGCTGATAGATGGTATATAATCCAAATAAAGAAACAAAAAATCATTATATAACATTCCTTAACAACCAAATGAATTTACTTAGAAGACTACAAAGGCATTTACAATAGCAAGTATTAGGCTGCGGTTGAAAACTACATTCACTGTTCACTTTAGTATGTACACCTAATAAACGTTAACTGTTCTTTAACACAAATATCCAGTCAGCAATTAGGCCTGTAGACATGGTCAAGAGTTCAAAACTAACGTTCAAACCCAACATCAGTATCAAAAGGAAAGGTAAAGTAAAGGTGTGGTTAAGTGACTTCTGACGGTGGCATGGTTGTTGGAGCTAAGGGTTATATTTTAAGGGTTGTATTACAGAAACTACTTATCTACTTATCTTATGTATGCACATCCATCTCTAGACTTTACAAAATGGTCAAAAAGAGGTAAATTATCCAATAAACAACAGATCTCTAACCTTAAATGCTTTGTTGCTGCATGGGCACAGGAGAAAGGCAACAGAAACTCAAATAACAAATTACTCTTCTCAGGTAAGATCAGGAAAATACGGCCACAATTCACACAAACTCACAAAAATTGGACAATAGTGTCGATTTAAAAATCCATTATGTAGGGTAAGGATTTGGTCTAAACAACATGAAATCATGGACCCATCCTACCTTGCATCACCAGTTCAGGGTGATGGTGGTGGTGTAATGGTGTGGAGGATGGCACGCAAGATCAATTAAGCAGGCTATGGCGAGTATTTTTGTAGACCTGTCCATCCCATTATGGTCACATAGTATAATCATCTTCTGATGCAGGATGACACGCCATCACAAAGCTCAAATAATCTCAAACGAGTTTGTTGAACATATGGCAGTGAGTAAACTGCAGTTGCAATAGAGCACATTTGGGATGTGGTGGACCTTGAAATTTCCATTAGGGATGAGCAGCCAACACATCTTCAGCAACTGCGTGATGCTGTTATGATATGGATCTAAATCTCGGAGGAATGTTGCTGTATCAATGCAATGAAGAATGAATGCACTTCTGAAGGCAACATAAGGTCCGACCCGTTACTAAGGTGTACCATGGACCGATGAGCGCATGCTTTTATATCGATATAAAAAACGCAGGACCGATTGTTTTTCTGAATTAACAGCACTACCAATGGAATCTGGGAATCCACACTTCTTAGGTTCAAATAACTGCTCATTACAACTTGCGTATTCCGTTATAAAACATTAACTACTTGTTACTTCTGCAGAAATAATACTATACAGCTCACAAAAAAATATGTGAAAACGTGCCCTAATTTTTATCTAGTGCCTGATTGTCAGGTAAATGTAATCATATTTTACTTCAGATAAAGTGAAACAGTAGGGTGCACAGCAAGGTTTTACAAGAACGAATATATTTAAATTTAAAGTTTGTGCGCGCGCAGGCGATTTGTGTCAGTTATGCTACGTATCCGTCCTAACCGACACGTTCATTAACGCTAGATAGCTAATTACATTACCATCACATATATAACTTACAATTTATAAACAACTTACGTTTGTAAACATTTCCATTTGGATAGGAGCCGGGAATTAGCATGTTTGGTAAGTTTGCTAAAATGAGAATTGGCAAGTTCGCTCTATTTTGCCATTTACAAAACAACACCTCCAAAATCTCTATAGCATCTAGCACAGTTCTAACGATGATTGTAATGGGTCGTTATCATGATAAGTTCCATGAAATAGCCTGGGGAAAGTGTAATGAAAGAAATCCTTTATCTCTGCCCTCACAGTCAGTTCGAAGGAGCCGAAAATAGAGGAATTTTTGAGCAAGCTCAGAAAATTGCAACAAGGTCAGTTTGCTTTCAGTCATGCCTTTTGTATGCAACACAAGGACAGAGCTCTGTGTCATTCAAGTGACAATTCATTGTAGACTCCTACTTTTTAATCTAAAAAGCACAACTTGCTATTTCTTCTGTGCATTTTTCACTGACAGCCAAGCGAGTTCTTGAAGAAGATGTGAAAGAGGTCCTTTCCCTAAGAAACATGTTACAGGATGAAGACAATGCTTGTGGGTAAACCAAATAGATATAGAATTTGTAAAAACAAAGTTATTGCAGCGTCATTTATTGCTTGCTGCTTTACAACTTTTCAGGGCTTCCAAAGTGTTATAATTACCAGAACTATGCCCTTTTTTAAAACACAGAATACTTGTTTTGTTAGATTCTTTTATTAGAAACAGCATGTGCAAGTTGTTATATTGCAAGTGTGTTTATGCGACAGAATATGCTGTTGCACAGTTATGAGCAAAACCTTAAAAAGAATCGAATAAATTATCACTGTTAAATTTGACAGTGCTAATACATATTAGGTTCAGTTCTTGTGGTGAACGTACTGGATGTGTGAGACAGTCACTGTAATGGGGTGGCTGGGTCAAATGTCTTAAATTTAAGCTTCCATGGGGTCCTGGTTAGTGGTATTGATTTTCTATTGGCAGTAGGGGTTGAACGACTAGTTATTTTTACTAGTCAGCTAATTAAAAAACAATTCCTGCTTTCCATAGCCAAAGCAAAAACAATGTTTAGGTACGTGGTGTGTGTCGAGGTATATCTGTATGAATGCCAGTCCCAGCAGAACACTGCCCAGAACGTCACACTGCCAAATGTTTTTTACTTCACCTGTCACTGGTGTTAATGTTGTAGCTGATCTGTGGATATTAATTACCATTTTATTCTGTGGTCTGTTTCACAGTGTCAGTTGAGGTTTTAAAGCTGCAGGGAATTTTGAACGAAAAAGAAGGTACAGTTGAGTTTAAAGTCAGAACACGTAAACTTCTACGGTCTAGTTAACAGTTTTTTTATGTACATACACCAAATGGAATACACTGTATTATCGAGGTAATGGGTTTTATATGCACTCAGGCTGTGTTTAAACAATGACAAACAATAATACTTATATATCGTATATATAAGTATGATTATATACAGGAAAATAAGTATTTGATAGATTGCCGATTTCTCAAGGTTTCCCACCTACAAAGAATGGAGAGGTCTGTAATTTTTATTGTAGGTACTTTTGTGAGAGACAGAATCTTTAAAAAATCCAGTAAATCACATTGTATGGTTTTTTAAACAATTCGATTTTTGATCACCTACCAACCAGCAAGAATTCTCTCTCACAGACCTGCTAGTTTTTCTTTAACCTGTAGAAAAGCCACCTGTTCACACACTCAATCAATCACACTCCAACCGCTCAACCAAGCTCAAGACCAAAGAGATGTCTAAAGACACCAGGGACAAACTTGTAGACCTGCACAAGGCTGAATGGGCTACATGATAATGGGCAACAGCTTGGTGAGCAGGCAACAACTGTTGGCACATGTATTGAAAAATGGAAGAGACACATGATGACAGCCAGTCTTCCTCGATTTGGGGCTTCATGCAAGATCTCACCTAATGGAGTAAGAATGATTTTGAGAAAGGTCAGGAATTAGCCCAGAACTACAAATGACTGTTAGTAACACACTGCGCCATCATGGATTGAAATCCTGCAGGGCATCCAGGGTCCCCGTGCTCACACCAGCAAATGTCCAGGCCCATTTGAAGTTTGCCAGTGACCATCTGGGTATTCCAGAGGAAGCATAGGAGAAGGTCATGTGGTCAGATGAGACCAAAGTAGAGCTTTTTGGTATGAAATCCACTTGTTGTGTCTTGGAGGAGAAGAAGAAGGATGAGAACAACCCCAAGAACACCGTCCCAACTGTGAAGCATAGGGGTGGAAACATCATGCTTTGGGGTGCTTTCCTGCAAAGGGGACAGGACTCCTGCTCTAAATTTAAAGGGAGGATGGATGGGGTCATGTATCCTCAGATTTTGACCAACAACATCCTTCCCTCAGTAAGAACATTAAAGATGGGTCGTGGCTGGGTCTTCCAGCATAACAATGACCCAAAACACACAGCCAGAGCATTTCAAGGTCTTGGAGTGGCCTAGCCAGTCTCCAGAACTGAACCCAACAGAAAATCTTTAGAGGGAGCTGAAATTCAGTGTTGACCAGTGTGTATAATTGTCGTCGATTGTTGATGATTGTTGATGCGTTTTTCATTTCAAAATCCTCCACACTTTCTCTATTGAGGCCAATTCGGCACTGCAGGCAGGCCAGTCCAGTACCTGTACCCTCATGACTTACAAAGTAAAGCCTGTAATGTGTGCAGTGCAGCATGCGGTTTTGCATTGACTTGTTGAAAAATGCATGGATGACCTTGGAAAAGTTGGAAAAGCATATGTTGATAGAAAAACTCAGCATTAATGCTGCCATCACAGAAGTGTAAATTACGTTTTCAGTGACCTTTGACACAACCCTATACCATGGCAGACCCTGGTTTTTGGACCTATTGCCGATAACAGCCTGGATGGTCCTTTTTGTCTTTGGTCCAGAGCATAAAGATTTCATTATTTTTCAAAAAAACATCTGGAATACTGATTAATGTGACCTCAGTACATTTCCACTGTGTTATGGTCCAACCTAGATGCCTCTGAGCCCAGAGAAGTCAACGGCACTTCTGGATATGGTTACCATGGGGTTTCTTTTTTGCACAGTAAGGTTTTAAGTTTGGCATTTGTGAATGTGTCTCCGTATTGTAGAGCTTGACAAAGGTTTGATAAAAGTAATTTCTTGCCTCTGCGGTTATATCAGCTATTGCTGGCGGTTCTTGATGCAGTGCCGTTTGAGGAATCAAAGATCATGGCCATTCAGCTTAAGTTTGCGCCGTTGGCCTTTACACACTGAAATTGCTTTATGCAATTCCTTCTGAATCCTTGTTTAATTATTATGCACTGTAGAGTGAGAAAAATTTTTGGTTTTGTGGCATAATACAAATTCTGCATTATTATGTGTAACAACAGACACGTGCAAATTTCTGCAGTTCAAATGTGAAGACCTTGAACAAGAGTCACTAAAGTAAGTATGAGTATAATTAAATCCACACTAGAGTAGTAACAATGAGACGATTCCAAACAGGAACAGTATAGTAGGTGGAAGCCATTGACATTTTGTCCCTTCCCATCCTTTCTGTCTGGTTTTCACTAGTTTTGAAGTTGGCTAGGGTCAGCATCACTACTAGCACCATGGTGCGGTACCTGTACCCTACAGAGGTTGTACAGGTAGTCTAACTCCTGCAGGATAGCACATCAATACATGCCATTGCCAGAAGGTTTGATGTGTCTTCCAGCACAGTCTTAAAAGTATGGGGGAAATTCCAGGAGACAGACAGTTACCCTAGGAGAGCTATGGAGGGAATAATTTGATCCACCGCTGATTTTGTAAGCTCTGACAAACAAATTAATAGTCAATCACTTTAATGGTTTTAAATATAACTATAATATATTTTTAAAATAAAGATTCTATTTGAAATATAATTGAAATATTGAAAACAAAATACAGAAAATCACATTATTTAAAATATTTAAATGTATTTGCATTTAATTGAGTGAAGTAAGTATTTGATCCCCTACCAACCAGAAAGAATTCTGGCTACAACCAACTAGTTAGATACTCTAACTAATTTCAACTCGTCATCTGCATTAAAGACATTTTCTTAACTTGTCACATGTATAAAAGACACCTGTTCATAACATCAATTGATCCATCAGACTTCAACCTCCCCACCATGGGCAAGACCAAGTGGCTGTGTAAGAATGTCAGGGACAATATTGTAGACCTGCAGAAGGCTCGAGCGGGCTACAAAACGATAAACAAGAAGCTGGGTGCGAAGGAAACAACTGTTCTTTGTTTTTTTAATTGTGCAGAAATAGAAGTAACACAAAATGACCATCAATTGACCTTTGCAATGTCTCACATTGTGGTGTATCAGTGATCATGAGACAGGTGAGATATCAGAACTTCATGGGAGGAGCTTGTTAATTGTCTCAAGGCAGCTGGGACCACAGTCACCATAAAATCACTGATAACACACCCTAATCGATTAAAATCCTGCAGTGCCCGCAAGGTCCCCCAATAAGGCACATGCACAGGCCAATGAACACCCAAATGATTCAGAGAGTGCTTAAGAGTACTACGCTGGTGCAGTGGGTCCTTTATCCCTCCTGGTGCATGACCATGCCCAATCTCATGTGGCAAGAGTAAGCAAATAGTTCTTGGAGAATGAAAATTTGATATACAAATTTGAATACCCTGCCAAGCCCTCCAATCTGGGATATCAGGGAAAAACTGTTATTAAAATTATTGTATTTGCTGTAGTAATGCTTACGATGTTTTCATACAGGCAGTCTGAAGTGAAGCAGCAAAATGAAGAACTTGTACATCAGTACAGCTGTCAGATTCAAGAAGTCAAGCTGAGACACAGAAAAGCTCGGTATTGTCTTCATAATTAATGCCTTTTGTATAACATACAAGAAAAAAGCTCTCGGATTGATGCAAAACATGGCATACAGGCATACATCACAGGCAAATATATCAATGAATACAGGTGTGGACTAATAAGACACTAGGTATCGCCACAACAGGACATGAAAGTGGCCGCAGGATGTCCTGCACATATCCTCATATCACTACCAGGGATAACCAAATGTTGTTTGCAATGGCTTTACAGATCATCACACCAGCAGTCGGGGCAGTGTGTTGCTCCACAGCAAAAGCAGGCAAAGAAGCTCTCACGATGAGGCATCCATACTCGAACCAGGTCATCGTCGGTTCCCTAACAGAATCTGAATTTGTTGGTAAAGACCATAAAGGCCCATTTTCATTTCTTGTTTACTAAACAACTGCTAACGAGGTGACGGTAGCTGGCTATCAATAACAGGACACATGAGCTCCGTGACAACAAACTCCCTACTGCTAAGCACCTCAAAATAGTCTGGACAGACACAGTGGTGTTTAGTGAAGGTGCAACCTGTGTCCAGATGGTGGAAAATAAAACTGTTGGAGCTGCTCATGCTCGTTAGGTCAGAACGGCCTAGATGGTAAGCAATTCGTTGAAATTACCATTTCTGCTTCTTTCAGTCCAATGATGTGCCCCCTCTCAAAGTCTGTTAACTGGGCAAAATGTCTTATGTGGCAATAGACAATCTCTTACCAAGAGGTACACTACCCAAAAGTAACATCTGAGAGCCTTTTTATAGAGCAGCATGGGGAAGCAATTTTACGTTCTCTTGTGGAAAGACCCAGTGACTCATTAGACCAAACCTGTAACCTTATTAGACTAAACCTGTTAAATATCGGCCTGTGCTGTAAATGCATGCCAAGTTTTGCAGCAATCCAAGATTCCTATCTGGGTGCATTATTGTTTGTCCATGAGTCTACATTAAATATGAACATATACACCACTTTTGAGTATTATTGCCAGCCTAATTTTTCATAACACCAAACTTCTAATTTTTTTTATATGATGTCTTACTCTAAAGCTACTCGTGTGGGGTAGTACGGTGAGGCAGATGTTTATCTTAGTTGCCTCACACCATCCAGATCCCCGGTTTGATCCCCATCTGGGATGCCACCTGTGTGGTGTGTGCATGTCCTTCCCTTGTCTGTGTGAGTTTACTCTGGATGCTCTGTTTTTCTCCCATAGTCCATCCACATGCATTTATCAGTCACTATAATTGGCCATGACTAGTAAGTTTATATTACCTTGTTTCTGTCGTGAATATAGCCATTGATGTTCATACAACGTTACATAAAACTGATAAACAAACAATCACAAACTCTGTTTCGTGTGACATTGAATACAATTATTTTTTTAGGATGAAGTTTGAAAATCAATTGCAGCAACTGATTGAACAGCACAAAAGCCTGTGCGCTGTATTTGTAAGTGAAACAAATCACTGGACATGCCTTATATACTACTGTATGTATTTATGAAATAACCTTTTCAATTTTCTCAGACTTCAGAGAGACTCCCTACTGAGGTACAATCAGCTGAATGCACCAAAATGCAGTTACTAAAAGCTGGTATGTCATTTATTACAACGCATTACAATATGACCTAGTCCCTCAGTTTGTCCAGTGTCTAATTTAATTTGTGTGTCATTGATGTTTAGAACACCAGAAGCTTGAGCAGGTAGCACATTTGCAGGAGGAGCTGAGTAATCTCCAGGTATCTGACATGCATGTGGATCCTGGGATAGTGATGCACGCTGAATCCTTCATGCACGTGTAGGAAATCTAAAAGATCTGGTAAAAAACATCACTGATAAGAAATTCAGTGACACTTTTACATAGACAGTGCTGACAGTACAAAAATAACATATGATGGTGTTAGCATTTCCGTATTTGATTTGTTATTGTTCCAAATCTTTATTCCCATTGTTGACACTTCTGACATATCAGCAATTACTAATGAGCAAATGGGGAAAAATAAATTACCTCAAAATGTCTGTTCAAGTTTGATTTCTTTATTTACATATTAAAAAATACTATTGGCTAAATATTTCAACAAATTTAAAAAGCATCTCTCCACATTCAAGAACTCAACATATGAATCGCCAAATTTGATCATATTTTATAAAACATCTGTTGTTTACAGCAAGCACCTTGATGGATGCATATGGGAGTCTTTGGTTTTCTGTGATACCAGTGTGTCTGGTACTATAATAATAATGTTACAGTGATAAAATAGAGCATAGGTCCAGACCTGAGACAGTTTTTAACTAACCGTGGATGATAATCGTGTATTTCTTGGTAACATAAAACATCACATTTTTGAGTCATATATGCTAATTGTTCACCAGAGATACTGAGACAGTTAAGTCAAGAATTTATGTAGTTATAAAAATGTACAATTTTTTTTAGAATGTTACATTTTAGCAAAAATATTGCATATAAATCTAAAATGTGTTACTGCCTCACCATTTACTGGAGGCACTGTAGATCCTAAAATCATCAAAATGGGAACATCCTTACATTGGTTAAGGGAAGAACATATCTGCCATTAGAAGGGATTAGCAGTATATATCTGTGTGCCAATTTAGTCAACTTTTTCTAAACGAAACCTTAAATCAACCTTTCCTGGTGCATTTTCTTCATTTTCTGTGACTTTCTACTCTCACATTTTGGGTCTCTTTTACCTCCCTCATTAACCCTCATGCCACCTACATTCTAACATTACTTTTCTTTCATATCAACCCCAGGTTTGGATTTAAAGCAACCTTTGTTTAATACAGGCTTTTACAGTAGAATGGCTGATTCATAGGTGTTGTTTCAGGATGACGTGTTTTTCAGAGAGTGACTTTGCTTGTCCTGCCCCCTTGGCATCCTTAGAATTCTGCCTAGACATGTCATTTCATTTTACCACACCTGAGTATGCCGTAATATTGGCATATCACAAGCAGTGAAGTCCGAAACAGAAACAAATCAGTAAGCCTCATAAAATTTTAACACTTGTTTCACCTGTATGTTTGTTTATCCAGCAATGATGGCGATTCATTTGTTATAAAGCAGTGTGCATGGTTGCCTTACAAAGGCAGAGTCAGACCAAAGAATCATTGGCACAGTCTAAGGAATATTTCTTCCTCTTCTCCCAGCCTCATTTTTGAGGGCTGTGCTGTTTCCCTGCTTTATGAGACTTGTGTCTTTTTCACTTCAGTTGCTGGCAATCCGTAGTGTGTTGTAAGGTCTTGGACCTTTTGTTTCAGTTGTATGCCACTTCTGCAACGTTTTCTTATCCAAGGTTATTCCCCATCTGTTGAGAGGCAGAAGGACAGAAGTGAGTGGAGCAAAATCTTCCTACATAAATGGACATTGCTGTTCAAAACATTCCCATAAACAGTGAATGAGCTTTTGTAGTAGTGTGTCTGATATTAAAATTGTAATTGAAATTTATATATTTTGGTATTGCTGAAATCTAATGTTAACTTTCTATAGAAGGTATTGCTGCTATTGTGTATATATATATATATATATATATATATATATATATATATATATAAATTTTATAATTAACCACATATATAAAATGCCTACATAATTAATACATTGTGTATTCTCTATGAGCTACAGTACTTTGATGTTTAACATGCTTTTGCTTTGCTCTGCTTGCACCGTGTTTACATGCACACATTATTGTTATTGATAAATGTGCTAAAATAATAAAACTCTTAAATAAATTATTCCAAGAATAACGAAGTGTATTTAGCAGATTTTTTTTATCCAGAGCGATTTAAAACTGTTTACGGTCTTACATTCCACAGTCCAAGCAATTGAGGGTTAATGGATTGGCAGCTTGGCATCTCTGGGACTGTTCTGAACTTTCTGGTCAGTACACCAATATTTTAGCAGTTGCATTCTACTCCACGACAGACTCAACCACATACATAATACAGCAATCAGGCATGTAAATTAAGCATGGGGTTTGATCTCTGAGGACTGCAGTAGCCTAGTAGTTAAGGTACTGTGCAGTGGACCAGGGTTTAAATCCCACATACCCAAGCTTCCACTGTTGGGTCCATGAGCAAGGACCTTAAGCCACAATGGCTTGGACTGTATGATTGTATCGGTTGTAAATCACTCCTGATTAAGTGCCCTCAAATAACCTTACCCACTAAGCATTGACATGGCATATCAAGACTAGAGCACTACTTTGTGTTACTAATAATAAACTTTGGTTCAGAGAATGCAGCATGGCACAGATGGAAACTGTGTGGCTGATCTAGAAGACTACAGTGATAAGCAAACAGCATTTAAATAAAGACAGGAATTCAGCCAAATGCAAAGTAAAGTAAGATTTCACTTAAGGGTACCACTAAAAATGTAACTATCTGCCAGCAGCCATACCATAAATAATACAGCACAGACAGTGAATATAAAGCTGACAATTTTTACCCATTAATGTTTAATGGCAAACATGCATTTTTACACTGTAGGTCATAACTCATTTGCTTTGGACCTGCTTTTTGGCGAAAGCTATTAGCAGTACTAAAGTATATACAGTTTGAAATCCGGGGCTTCTTTGATTTGTTTTGTTTCTTTACTTTGATGTTTAAAAAATGTTGTATAAAAGCAATAAAACACTTGAGCTCATGTGATATGGAGTAGAACATCTCGCTTTGTCTTGTGTGTGCCACCAAATGACAGCCGTGAGGTTATTTGCAAGAACGAGCAACCTCAAGTGCTCTATTGCTTAAAAAATACAGTACTTGCAGTCGCAGTCACTGGACATCCATCACCAAGGCTACTCTATAATGTGTTGCTACAAACATATATTCGAATATAGAATGACTAACTACACTATTGCTACATGTCTTACAGTGCTATGAAAATTATTTCCATTTTCTAAGATTTCTAATTCTGCTTTGTTTTCTCTACATATAACTGTTCTTGACTATACTCCTCACAAAATTTAGAGGATATTTCAAAATGAAATATCCTCAAATTTTACTAAGCAGGTTATATGGTAGATTACCTCAAAGCGGCTGTAGACCTTTTTCTCCTTGCGCATACTCTCTATTCGCTTTAGCAGAGTGTCTCGCTCTTGGGGATTGACTGGAGTTCGGCCGAAACGATTCTTGCTGAGAAATCGCTGAACGGGTTCACGATCCAAGTTTGAATCTTGACTTCCTTTTTCCTTCTCAACACTCCCAGGCTCATCATTGTGCTTGGTCAGATCTTGTCGATTCTTTTGGCTGTTCGCAGAGATCTGTTCAAGGATTACCTTGGTATCATCCCTGAGATTGCTGCTGAATAGTGCTGTAGAGGTAGAGGTCTGATAACGAGATTGACTGGGTTTATTTACGGTTTTGGAACTTTCGGTTGTTGATACTGACACCAAGTCAGCACGTGATTCTTTCCCTCTAGGGGAGGTTTCCTCTGTTGCTTCTGGGACAGTTTTCATTTGCTTGTCTTCTGTTGTGCTAGATATTGTGTTTTTCTTATCTCCTTTGGGCCCAAGAATACCCTTTAGTCTTTGCGTTTGCTTCTTGAGAAAGTCAAGCGCTTTGGTGTCTTTGCCTTCTGAGCCTGTAACATTGAGGGACAAGTTTGAGCCCTGCCGACTTAAGCTCAGACTTTCCTTAGGCTCTGTATATGGCATGCCTGATGTGCTGAGACTTCTAGACTTCTTAAGTTCACTCTTTTCAGCATCTGTTGCATCTTTGAGTATATCTTCATCACATGATATGCGACGTGGATTAGAGCCTTTAAACGTTTTCAGTGCATCTCTTTTGAAAAACTTGGGTGAAGGAAAAGGTTTAAGTGGCTTTGTTGGTTCCTTGGCTGTATCTTTCTTTGTTGTATCCATAGACTCCATCAGGACTGAAGTGGGTCGATGTATTTTGTCTTCACTAATCTCAAAACTTTTTGAGATTGCTGTGAGCACTGCTGGTTTTTCAGCAGAATCTGTTTTTGCTGCTGTCGACATGGGTTCTTCAGTAACTGAAACAGTTGGTACTGTGGTTGCCACACTTGGTGAAATATCAGAAATTTTTGGTGGTGGCTCCTGACTTTTGATTACTGACAATTCTGTTTTTGAGTTTCTTCTCTTTGACAGTTCCTCAAAGTATTGAAGACGACTTCCCAGATCTTTTTTTACATTTGGCATGGAAGGCTCTTTTTTCTCAGGATCCTTAGGCTCCTCTGTAATGTCTTTGGTGTCCTTGGCAGAGTTGTCCTCTGGCTTAGAGGTCACCTCTCCTTGTACCAAGCCCTTATTGTCCTTTTCGTCTGTCTTTTTATGCAGACTCCAATCAAAAGGTTCTCTTGAATAAGATCTCCTCTTTTCTAAAATCTCAGCGATAATGGAAGTTGTCCTTACTGGCTTATTTTCTTCTTCTTCTGGAGCTTTTGTGGAGCTGTGTTGCTCTACTTTTGATGAGCTAAAGATGAGGGAGGAGCGGAGCCGTGAGCTCCTTTGAAGGATTGGGTTGACTCGGCTTCGGAAAGATTCATGCTTAGTGATGGCAAACTCCTTTGAATCTTTAGAATCTACTGAGTCCGGGTCTTTTTCACTCTGTTGTTCTGCTGATGTGAGTGTGGAATTAGATGGAATATTCATTTGAAAAGCTTTTCCTGTTGACTCGTTCTCAGTTCTAACATGCTTTTCTAGGCTTCTGTCCGGTACAACAGGTTTACCATATCGAGGTCGTATATTAAGTTTAGGTTTGCTTTGCACATTAGGTGGTTCGTTGAAGTGAAACCCCGGTGCGTCTGGTTGTGATTCTTCAAAGGCATCTGGGCCTACAGGTTGTTGCAAGCCTTCTTCCCCTGTGTTTTCATACGTACTAAGGTAGGAATTGATTCTCCAGCTCCTTAATCCCTGTTTTACGTTTGGATCTTCAGACAGTCTGCCCTGTTCTTCACTGGGAAAAATTTGCTTCTGGTCTGGAGGATGAAGCTGAGTGGGTGAGTTCTGACAGGCATATGCTTGACCTAAAGTTGGTCTTTTCTGACTTGGTTGTCCATACTGAGCCCCACCATGATGAATATTTTTATCAGGGTTGTGACTGAGATCCTCAGATGATAAAATATTTTGACTTTCTAGTGCTTCAAGTTCAGGTACATATGTAGGGTCAGAATAATGCTCTAGCTGGAGACCTGTGCTTCGAAGTTCCCTGTGCTCAAAGCGCCCATGTCTGATATCCATACCCTCACCTTGATAGTACTGATGATCTCTCTGGTACTGTACGTCCATCTCCTCCAAGTTGTTCATAACACGCTGCTTCATGTACTGTCGGGAGGAGGAGTAGCTTTCATGGGTGCCTTCAGCATAGCTGTGTCTTTTATAGCTGTTCATTTCTAGCCGTGAAGCAATTGTTGGCCTGCTCTGCTCCAAGAAAGACTGTTGCATTCTGAACTGTGAAGAAAATTTGCTAACTTGCAAGCCAGTATTTCCAGGTTCAATGGTGTGGCGAAACGGATCGTCCCTCCTAAAGGGCAGTGCAGTGTCAAGGCGGTCTCCAAATTGATATGCCAAATGCTCAGGCTGACGAATGTATCCACGAGGATTCTTCAGCGATTGTGACCTTTTCAGCCCAAACTGACTGTTTAAATAAGTACTAGTACCATCTGGTGGAACAGGAACCAGGGCATTTTCAACAACAAGGGGCTGAGACTGAGCAAAAAGAATGCGGAATTCCTCATCAAAAGTGGTCACAAGCTCTCCAAGAAAAAGATGTGCTATGCAGCGGTGTATCTTCTCAAAAGACCACATAAAACTGAAAAAAGAAGAACATTTCAGAAAATAATAAATTGCTAGTATTTTTTTATCTATACATCAATATTTACATCAGAAAAACAATGGGTGTAGAAAGCCTCACCTGTAATTTCCACTGAGTACTGCTCTGCAGTCCGCTAAAAGGAAACGGTCCATAACCTGGCCTTTAAAAGATTTTCCTGTGCGACAGAAATACGTAATGCCAGCCACAGTCCTCACCCGCATCATCTGCAACATATTTATTAACAAAGCAGCATTATAAGCTACTGACATTCTATAATCATGTACATCATTACTGTTACAACTGACAATACATATTTGTATAATAATATTCCACAGGTGGTAAGTAACAAAGTTTAAGTACTTTTAGGTATCTCTGACTATTATTTATAAATGAAATATAATTATTTTAAAATTCTTTCTAAATTACTGTTTTACTTGCTGTATAAAAAAAATCAAATTGTCACTCCCAACACTTAAAATATACTTGTTAGCTTTTATGAATCTGTTTATTTGTCCATCTAGCTTATTATTCTTATTAATTCAGCTCCGTTTAGGCACGTTATGACCCTACAATCGAAATCCTAGGTTTATTCGTGTTGCAACTGGTACAAGGGTGTATGGCCAAAAATGACGCAATTGTGGTGGTTCCACTTGTCACAGCGCATTGTGGTGCAGCTCGCTTGACACTCATCGTGTGCACTGCACTTTATTATTTTTGAATGATCAGATATGGCTCTATAATCAACCATAGGTCACATTTATGAGAGAACATAGAGATGCTCAGATAAGTCAACATTTTGTAGGATAGGACTACTTCATCAGCAAAAGCATGATTTGGTAAGAAGGTATGGGCAACACTGAAAGTGTTCAACTTTCAAACCCTTTTTAATGAGTAATGTAGACACTATAGGTTAATCCATGTCCTAGTAAAATGAATTTTATTTCTGCATTCAACATAAGAGGTATATTAAAAAGGAGCTTAAAAGTCGATTGTTTAAAAAATAACTGCCCTAAAAAAGGTATAATGATAAATATCATATGTTGAATTACTGAATATTTGTGTGTCTATGTACTAGGGATTTAACAGCAACTATAAAAAAATATTTTGCACATTTTATTTCCTAATGTCTAAAAATATTTTGATTCTGTTTTTGCTGTGGTTAGCTAAAAATGATAATGTCATGTATGATTTTTGCACAAGATTTATTGATGTATAAACTAAGCCAAGTAAGCCATACTTAACCTTCATTAATTTGTGTAATTTTTTTGATTAGTACAGTGGATCATCGTTTTTTGTGATTAATCTGTTCCAAAGAGCCTGACGAGAACCAAAATGAACGATAACTTAAGCAATAGTTCCCATGAGGAATAATGTAATTCCAATTATTCCATTCCAGACACTCCAAAATATTAAATATTAAGACATAATATATTTTATAGAGAATAACTATAGTTTTACATACCGAAAACCATGAGAAATAAATGCAAACACAGTTACACAGTAATAACTCACTTGTATTTAGCACTTGCACTTAATAAACAAGCACAAAAAAACACTAGTAAAGCAATCTAAATGTTTTAGATGAATGCACGGGGTGATGCTTACTCAACGAGAAACAAATCCAGAATGAACGACGAACACATGGTGTAACTCTTAAGAGTCGTCACCTCTTTAAGTTTCCACTCAAACCCAAACAACAGTTAGCTTTGGCTATATATAAACATGTGGAAGAGATGGAGACTCGTACTGACATTGGTGGATAATTCACTACTTGGTTTATTTATGACAACAACCCTAATAAACATGCTCTTATAGATTTTCTAGACGTTCATACAAGAACTCAAGAAACAAAGCTCGGAGTCGTTACCTGCAGAAAGAAAAATAAGATGGGTCCAGTAATCCTGTTTTTTCTAGCTCAGCACAACGCTCTTTGCTGCTACACAGTGCAACAATGCACCTACGCACTCCCTTTGCAGTTCTCTTAAAGAGACCTCTGGCTGCGTTACGTGGGTATGCCAACAATAACTGGGTGGGGAACGATAACTGGGACAAAATTTTACCGAAAAAAGTACATTTATCTGGTACGATTACCAGGGCAAACAAAAACAGAGGTTCTACTGTATTACTGTTATTTAGGAACTTGTGTACTTCTACCACCTCTGAAATATTCCCAAGTTTCAATTAATTTCTTTCTTATTTAAGAGAACTAATAGATCTTACATGACACATATCCAGATTGACTTTGCAGCTGGTCACCATGGAAACGAAATGATGTGCATTTTGTTCATCCAGTAGTATATAAACCGGCACGCGACGTGCAGCAGCATCAAGTAGATCAGAAAATATGTCAACATCAGTAAACATATCCATGACCACTGCAATTACCTATTGAGCAGAGAAAAGTATGCATTAGTTAGGTAACATCTCAGTCCAGAAACCTAACCTTCACTTGCCTTGATTCACAATTATGCTAAATATTAGGTTATTATTGCCTGTTCCTCCTGATCATTACATTCTTAATACAATAAAAACTAATGACCATATTCTAAAACACTAACCTGTTGTGCGTTTTTAATAAGCCGTCGGGCCTGCTCCTTAATGCTGGGCATTTCTGGGTCTGATGGATTTACCAGTGTAGTGACCTCTGTGGGCCCAATAAAGCTGTGCTGTTGCATTGGCCATCCTAGATCCAAACCTGGTGCATCCAAGTCAGAGTGCAATGGCCAGTATGTATCTGATGAGCCCTCCTCGTCCACTTCACGGTAAGGCAGCTCTGGTAGAGATGCAGCACTTTGAGGCAACCGTAAAGTATTTTTAATATGTTCGATTTCAGGCCTTGACAAGAACTCAACAACATTGGCACTTTGCAGGAAAGCATAGTATCCCTCGAGATCATTTTCCACCAGAGCATCTACTGCCAGTCTGTACTCTTCCCGATAATGTGGTGGCAAATAGTTAGGATCCAGAGGATTGTCTCCCACTGAAGAACACTGCGAGCGGTGGGCCATAATTCACCAGGAGGTACAATCTGAGGGACACACAAGAATACAATTCATACATGATGTTAGAATTTTTATTGACTGGTTACTGCTTCATGTTCATGAGACTTGACATGCTATATAAACACAGCTACTGCAGCTCTTACATGCATGCATATGCTTATTTACTTAAACAGAACATGGTACCCGTCTAAGGATAGGAAATACCTAGCTGATCTGAAAACTACCAGTTAAAACTTAGTGGTATGCATCGTCCCTGTGAATTCATTTATTTGTGTTGTGGAGATCACCATAGAAACACAGTCTGAGGGTTTCAGTGACTCATTGTGGATAATGAAATGAGAGTGGCAAGGGAAGAAAATAGAGAGAAGAATTTTTGACCTAAAGCAGTAGCTGTTTTTTAAACTACTTTTATCAGTGTTGAAGTCCCATCTTATTTGTAACATTATACCTTCATGATTGTTATCTCTATTAGGTTTAGCATTCAGTGTTAATCATTTAAGCTATTATGAGTTTGGACATCTCATATGTCCCGTTACATTCGACTCTTATGTACAGATAACAAATGTTACTTAATAAACACTATGTTTAATATTAATGCCAGTTTATTTTCTAAAGATCGTTATCTTTTGTCAGTCATAGCATGCATGCACAAGCCTAGGCATGAGACAATGGCATTTCTTGCTGTTGCAGTAACGTAGTAAGGAATGCTACAGTGGTCACAAATAGTGAAAATGAAATGTTCTGATATTACTTTCATCTAAAAAAAATGAAATAAATAAGATTCTGACCTACAATGACAGGTCTTATACAACTAGTTCTGTTTTGTCTTTGCATAACTCTTTGAGCCTTGGTTATTTTGCTAAAGGCATTTAAAAAGGACTGCAAGGGCACAGACTAACTGCAAAAATAGCAACGTCAACACAGTAAATACTGGTCCCAATTTAAATCGATGCACAGATATCTAATTATAACCTGAATTTGAGAATGCTTTTAATACAAGCAAAAGCAAACATCTTGCATCATTTTGCTTTCGCTATATGATGATACAAATAAATAAAACAATCAAAATGTTTGAGTTAACCTAGCACACTTTTTAAACGTGGCTGTGACAAACTGTTTTTTTCCAATATATTTAACTTATGTTTAGTTCTAGATCTAGAAAGTTTGGATCTTGCAGTTATTTTGAGTTAATTGTTAACCTATTATTTCATTTGTTTGATGGTTTTCCCCTAAAAAGTAACAGTTTTAATCTCTTGTTTCATCTCAAAACCCACTCATACAGCAATTACAGACCAGGTATTGGCACAGTCAGTAAACATTATCATCAGACACATGTATGTAGAAAGGCTTCATTATTTGTACATTTCTTATCAATCTAAGAGCTGCTCTAAGGTTTGCATTATAAGTATGCTTCAGGTTATCTGGGGTTTCTTTGTCTGTGGTAGCTCTTCATGTTGTACTTATAAAGTGAGAGATTAAGATTCAAAGAGTCTATGCTTTATGCTTTCTTTGTTATTATTCTGCCTCACTTGCTATTTTGTTCACTCACTTGCCGCATGAAATAGAAGTATTTACAAAATTACACATAAGTACATGTTTAATACAAAAGCATTTTTCATACTGGTGTGAAAGAGAAGTATCAGTAAGAATTAGATGCAAACAAATTTTAACAAGTATTCTAAATTAAAAGTTTGAATATATTTGTTTATTAGGCCTACTTTGTACATTACGTTTCATTATTGTGTCAATACTAATAACAGTAAATGTCAATTTAATGGTTATGTACACTATTTATTAAAACATATTTTTAACATTAAATATTACATTAGAATAATATTACATTACTCCATTATTTTCATGACCTGACACACTGCAGTTATGCAGTGCAGGCCATTGAGAAACACTAAGTAAAAGGTCATTGCTTATGTCCCAAGGATTGGTCTATTATTTAGGAAAACTAATATTATAAGTTACAATATCACTTTATACACACAATGGCCACAAAAATGTAGACACCCTTAAGGTGCTAATTTAAACGTCTACTAAAAAGCACAGTGGTGCAGTGATTAGCACCGCCACCTCACGTCTGTGTAGGTTTTCTCCAGGTACATTCCAAGACGTGTGTTAAGTTATTTGGTGTTTCCAAAGTGCCAAAATGTCAAGTGTATGTGTGAGCGTATGTGCCCTACAATAAATTGCCGCTTTCTTTAGGGTTCTTCCTGCCTTGCACCCTGTGCTGCCAGCTAGGCACTGGCTTTCCTGCAACCCTGACTAGAATGAATAAATGAATGAATGTTACCGTGCCTCACGCCATTTAAATAGCATCAATCTTTTTTATACATTTATAAAAATAACGTTGCAATGCCATGAATTTTATTTTTAAACATTTATTATGTACACCCGTTCAATCCAAATTTCTTGTCAGCCAATCACATGGCAGGAACTCAAAGCACTTAAGTATGTAGATATGGTCGATGACCTGCTGAAGTTCAAGCCAAGCATCAGAATGGGGAAGAAATGATGTTTAAGTGACTTTAAACGTGGCATGGTTGTCTGTCTGAGTATTTCAGAAACTGCTGATCTGCTGGAATCTTTAAGCTAGAGAATGGTCCAGCATGGTCCTAGTTGACATCCATCCCCCTATGACCACAGTGCACCCATCATCTGATGGCTACTGCCAGAAGAATAACATACCATTTCTCAAAGCTCAGATCACCTCAAACTAGTTTCTTGAACATGACAACAATTTCCCTGTACTTAAATGGCCTCCACAGTCACCAGATCTACAGAGATCCTCAGAGACTAGAAGACTGAATCATGGATGTGCAGCCGACAAATCTGCACCAACTGCATGACACTATCATGTCAATATGGACCAAAACGTCTAAGGAATGTTTCCAGCACCTTGCTGAATCTATGCCACAAAAACAGAGGCAGCCCTGAAATCAAAAGGGGTTCCAACCTGGTAGTATCAAGGTGTACATAATAAAGTGGCCGGTGAATGCATACAAACATAAAACAAGCCTTTATGAGAGGTGGACTGTTTATTTATTTACTAATTTTACAATATATTATATTACTACATAGCAACCGTAGCCATAAAAAGGCATGCAAGGTTGACATGCATGATTTGTGGAATTGAATTCATTACATATTTGATTGTTTTTGCTAGCATGATGAAGCAATCTGTTTCCTTTTATGTCAAAATAACTTGTACTCCTTGTTCCTTCTTCTTTGCATTTAGTTGAACAATATTTTTGCCAGCATGGTTTTACATGACAAGACTAAAACAGTTCCTTTATTTAGGATCCTAAACACATTCTGGATTAGTTTCGAGGAGCCTAATTTCTTAATGTGGCTACCCAACAAAATGATTGTGAAAACCTGTTATCAAGACAATCCTTATAAGCACTCCTACAACCTTTACATGCACTCTGACTTTTTCCTGTGCAACAATTTTAATAGATTGGGAATAAATGATAAACAAGGTGAAGTTGTCTAAATCAAACTGTTATTACGTTACACAAAACTTTTGTGTTTCACTATATTTCACTGTCGTATTTCACTAGGAATAAAATAGCTATTTATTGTGAGAATCTTAAATTAAAATAATTAATATACTTTCAAGAAATGAAAAAAATATATATGTTGAGCAATTACATACAGTGCATAACCAACAGTTTGTGGACACCACCTCTAATTAGGGGTCTCTGTTGTTTCAGTCACACTCACTGCTAATAGGTTTATAATACACAGCATACAGACATGGAATCTCCATAGACAAGAAGTGGGAGTGGAATGTATTGTACTGAACACCTCAGCGATTCTCAATATGTAACTTTCATGGGTCTTCACCTCTCCAACAAGTAGCCCTCCTACTACCCCATGAAAAATTAGTTTCATCACACTTTTTGGATGTTTAGCCTGCTTTTTCACTTCATAACAAAACTTTAAATCTATAAATGTTGTGCTTTATGCTCCATGAATCAAATCTCTAACAAATCAAATTATTCAAATTAACTTTGTCATTTTTATTGACACTCTCATCCAAAGCGAATGTGTTCTGATGTACAATCCAAAGCAATTGTGGGTTAAAGACCTTGCTAGCTTGATCCCAAGGCCTTAGTACACTGCTCTAGCCATTGCCATTGCACCACTACAGTCCCATAATTAATGGAATATTTTCCCCATATCATTAGAGGGGAAAAAAACATGGAATTACTCTTTAATGAAAAAAAACAATGAAATCGTTTTCAATCACAATTACTACTTTACTTGCTAAGCTGATTCAAAATGTCTAAAGCAGTGGTTGACAGATCAGGTTTATAAGATGGAGTAATTTTCCTATTGAAGTAAAATTAAAAAAATAAAGGTAAATGTGGTGATTCCATGGTTTTAGCCAAAGTTAGTCAAACAAAAAACTCCATTAGACACCTTGATGAATTGGAATGCCAACTCTAGGTCAGAACTTATTCCAAAGTCTATTGGAAAGCCTCTCATAACTGTGTTGTAGGTTTCTGTAGCAGTAATGAGAAAACAAATGCCATACTAAATGCATGTTACTAGATGCAGCGTGTGCGTGTCCCTGATTATGTTGTCCCTGGAATGTTGAAAAAAAATGTAAATAATCTACATGGACAAGACTGTCAGGTAATGTTTCTGTATGTCTGTTTCAATTATTGTCAATTGCCTAGTCCTAGTCATACCACTTTTTAAATCTCTTTAACATTGTGATTTGTGATACTGGCAGCACCTGAGTGTGTTAAATGAAAGAGTCAGGTGTTTTTTATAAGATCTTGTTATACAAATGTCCTAAGAGTGATGTAAAATGATTAAGTTTTTTTAAAAGTACATTATCCAAAGCATGTACCTGTTACAGGTTTATTACAACACCATTACATCTGTATGATTAGTGATCAAGTGTTTTAAATAACACAGATAAATGTTTTGTATGCTAGAAAAGTAAATGAAAATCATTATATGCTTAGTTTGTTTGTTTGCTTGTTTTTTTTTTTTTTCATTTATTTTTAAAGCCAATTTTCCAAAGAGACTGATGGAAACCACTTACTGCAGCTACATGTTTAAAATTTTAAAAACTTCTAAAATATTTACCCACTAAATATTTGTTTATTTTTTTTTTTTTGCTTAATGCCCTGCCTTTCTCAGTTATTACATTCAGTACTTAATGATACAGTGCATTACTGTAGTTCCTCCCAAACTATTTCTACACTATCCCACTTTTGTTGATAAGCATATTTTTGAGCCACCTCACTCCAACACAAACATATCAGTCACTTGCTTTCAAACTTTACTGGAATTTGTTCTAAACACTGTAATTCATACATTCAAAATTCAGCCTCTTACTGATCAAACAAATCGAAGTGGCAAATAACCTTTACAGTGAAATTATTACAAGTGACATACATAATGTATCTTTTAGCATCAATCAGTTAATTACAGCATGTATTCATATAAAGAGCATACTGTATAAAGGTGTGCTTATTAAATGTTTTATAAATCAAATATTTTCAGGTTCATACTTACAAACCTTTACTATGGTGTCCATGTATTGTTTTATAAATGCCTTCTGGACTTTGTCTTGGGGTAAACTACACTACTCACAAAAATGAGGGAATGAAATGAATATGAAGAGGATCCCACAACAATCTGATCCTGTCCATGCACCATCACTCTCAGTGTATTTTGGCAGTCTTGGGTGACCATACACCCTACAGAACAGTCAATGTGTAACACTCTCATCCAGTATGACATGTTTCTGTTTACCTCCATGAATATATCACTTACTACTCAATCATGATAATTGAGTTTGTATCTCATTTACATAATCAATCAGCTTTCTTTGACTTTGCTCTTCTGATGATCTTTTTTAATGAAATCAAATCAAACGCTTCTATATTTGATATATATTTTCTTCACATTTAGAGATAAAATTTTACTTCACATTTAGAGATAAAATTTTACTACTTTTCATGAGTAGTGTATCAGTGGTGATTAGCCTGGGATTAATAGTAATCCAAGTCCTTGACACTACTTTACCAGACAGCTCTATTTGTGTAGGTTTGTAAGTGTGTATTTTGATCTGTGCTGCTCTGTTCTGAGCAGTCACATAATATCAAGAGGCACATATTTTCAGTGGCACGACACGTCTGCTTTAAGCAAAGACCAATTATTACAAAACCATTTATCTGATCTTTGTCATTTCCTTGCATCCATTCGGAGTTTCATTCGGATGTCAGATACTCCTCTAAGGCAGAACAGAAGATTTGTTGCAACTTGTTAACGTTGAAATGACGGCACTCTACAAATACTGCGAGAGCCAAAGTGTTGGCTGAAATATTGAGACATGCATTGCCTGTGATACACATTATTGCTGCATGAACTGACAAAATGCAAGGACCAGAACTGTAGCAAAGTCCTAACAGATAAGATGTTCAACGTTTGTATGTAACCCCTTGTAATGCAAGCTAATTTCAGATAAGAACGACCATGTCAGAACTTTTAAATATATTAAATGCTCTAACAGACGATTCACTTAGATCATTACAGTATGAACTCTATGCCCTTGGAGCTTTACCTTTATCCAACCTTTATCTGACCGAAACTTTTTCTAGATGGCTGATCAATGGCATATTGTTCTCAAACAGAAGACACCAATTCACAGAACTATAACATGGTACGAAACGGTTACCGGTCTAAATCATATTACCAGGCTGCTCTGAAGTTTCCGCCATACCCACCATAAAGCCGCATTCCTAACCGCTTAGGTTTTTGACTTTGTTTCTTACCTTTTGGTCTTTAAGCCGGCAGTTGTGTGTTGTGGCGGCTAAATTAAAGTTATCTCCAGCTTCAGCTTCCCCCCTATCCACCGAATGTGTTAGCGCGCCGCGTCACATTCCTGGTTTCCACCCTGCTCGGTTCACTTTTAAGGCCAAAAACCAGTCCCGGCTAAACCTGTTCGAGCTGGGCTCAGTTCTGCTCGTACGTTTTTTGCTGCTTACAGACAACAAGCTCTCAGAGAAGAGTAACTGCTCTTCCCCTCTTCAGTTTTTTTTTATCTTTAACCCCTCCCAGTTCTCCCAGCGCCCCAGTGTTCAAACTGCTCTTTAGTTAGCAAGAAAGCTCAACAGAAGCCCTAAGCCAGCCCATACACAATGCAATGGAAAGTTACATATTTCTATAGTGTGCTCAATATCCTTTTCCTTTTTCCTTCCTTTAGGTACGCTAGTGTGCTTCAGAAATACTCAATCTCCCAGTTTGCACTGCTTCCTATACATAGTCGGTCTGTAGACCAGATGGTGGGCTGTCAAACACGGACGTCCTGTTTAATTGTTTGTACTGATGAGAGGGGTAGTTTCTGCATCAGGCTTGCAGAGCTTCTCACACTATTGTATTCAAGCGCCCAAAATACCACCATCATACATGGATATACTCTCCTCTACTTTGTTTAATGGCTTCCTATGTAAGTCTCGAACCTATGCACTATTAGATCACGCGTAAGCCAATTTGACTCCAACTCCCCAACAATATTTGCAGACTTTGACAGGACATCTGGACACACCCTGTTCCAAAAAGTCAGCAATCTCTAAATGCTACATATATACTGTAGATTCACTGCGCACACTTAAAATCACCCTTAAGCTAAAGCACACCATGCACAATCCATGATACATTTCAGATTCAGACATGTTTATTAGTGTGTGTTTGACTTAGCAACATCTAACAGGTAGGGGAGGGGTAGGAGATTAGGGTGCGGCCTCTGAAGGAATGTGCCAGTACAAGTAAGGGAGTCACAGTCTCTCGTCCAGCCACACCTAGCATTCAGCTCATTACTGCTTACTCACAGACACGTTTTTTCTGTGTACACAAGCTGGCATTTTTTAATACCCTGCTCAGACATTCAGTCACTGCGCTGAATGTACTATATGTGTATTTCTGAACCATAAATTTGTCGTTTTCATACAAACAGGCACACGAGAACGCATGTACTGTAGTTGACTATGTTAAGGTTTGGACTGGTACTACCTACACTTGACAGCCAGGAAAATAAAACCTGAGCCTGAGGGCACTACACTGAATACGCAAACATATAAATGACTAGGTTGTAGGGGCAGATATGATTCAGTCAGAAAATGTTTCTGGATTTAACCTGGTGTGTATAATTGTAGCTATGTCAATGTGCTCATATGTGATAAAAAGTTGAACGTATTCATTATTATAATTATAATGAAACTAATAATAATGTTTTTACACATGGCTTATTAGGTCACCTTGTGTTTTGAAGTCATTCGGACTGTAGGATGTTATAAACTAAATCATCTCTTTATGGCCTGAACTCTGCTCAGGCTGTAAATGGTTTCCTCCCTGCCTTTTGTCAGAGACTCCACCAAGCGACCACACCCACACCTCTCTTCCTGCTGTAACTCTACACCTGTGTGTATCGTGTGACATGAGGTTCACTCTCTCTTGGACAGACAGGCAGACTTTCTTTACCTGGGTGCAAATCTGCAGACAAGCTTCTTATTTCTCAAGAGGCATTTTCTTTACCATCAGCCGATCTCTAGCCTGATTCAAAGTGACACTTGTGGATATACATCTGCTCCAGTTGCAGACTACACAAATTTAAGATGATTAGGAGCAAACAAAGATTAAAGAGGGGTGTGGAAATGTATTGACAGATGCCTTTTATTTGAGTGGTCATTCTATGCAGTCGCATTAAATGAGTCTTGGATTTGCTTTCTATTATTAATGATCTTTCACCTAAAAACTTTTGAATAAAACACAGTAGCTTTATCCCTTTGGTGTGGTTGATATTGGCAAGTGGAAATAGAACATTCGCACTCGGGTGCGGACCAAAACAAAACGTTCCAGGTTCGTGAGACCTGCATTTAGTCCACTTCAGCAAATACTGGTTTAAATGATTGTGATGAACACAATTAAACTATGACTTATCCAAAAAAGTGACCAATGAATGAGAGACAACTTTAATTATGCTTTAAGGCCTGGTATGTCCTACGTACCTATGCTCTGTGGACATGCTCGTTGTGTTGTGTGAAACCAAATCCAAATAGAAATCAAACCAAAAAGATCTATTTCATGATGGTTTGGCTAAAGGACACATTTAAGAATATGTTTTGTTAGTAATGTGTACCTTATTGTAAAAGCCCACCTACCTGTATGAGAAAACCATTACTTTGGCTTTTTCTGTGTGCATGAAACATTCAGTTAAATTAGACAAAATCATTACATCCACATACAAAAGCAAATATGTTGCTCCTGGGTTCAGTCCCATTCCTGCCATTCCATTAGTTCCTGTGAACACACATTCATTTGCCAACCATTTTATGCTAATAACTGTTAACTTTGGTGGTACACTTTAACCATGCCTGTGTTTGTTTATGTGTGTGCTGTTCACCAACACAAAAGCTCAGATATACTTTGGATTGGTTCAGGACATTGAATTGCCAAATTGTGCATTATTTGTTTTATAAAGGAAAATATAACACAACCTCTGCAGGAAGAACCTTAAATGTAACGTCAAATTTGAAAGCATTGTTACTCATTACCACCCCAAATCAGAAATAGTTCAGGCAGTATGGAAAATGTATAAATACAATAAAAACCCTTACATGTACTTGCTGTTTACTTGTTGCTATTTATATCATTGCAGACAGTATCAACCCAGGATGTTTTGCCTGATAAATCTAATTTTATTTGTTATTAAACACCAATTCCTTCATTTAAGGCCTACAACACATTCCAAAGAAAGTTAGGACAAGGGCAATTTGGAGTTAGTTGGAAATTAAAACAAACAAATAAATAATAATAATAATAGTAATTTCAAACAGGTAATGTCAACAGGTAATTAAGGAACAAAGATGGCCAGATGATCTCCAGTGGTCAAAAAATGTTTGAGAAAATTATTGAAATTTAAAAACGATGTTCCCCAAAGAATGACTGGAAGATATTTTCAGATTTCCATACTAACTTTTTCTGATTTTACTTACTTTGAGCTGTCTTGTTTATAAATGCATGGACTTGCATGGAAAAGGTAATACTGAAGGAATTAATGTTGCTCTAAAATGTCAGTGTACCATACTTTTTTGTATTAATGCTGCCATCACAGAACTGAAAATGTTATGCACTGAGAAATTATGCAAATTCCTTCCAATATGCATTTGATGAACATTGTCTTAAAACATTTTAATCATGGAGACTAACTGGAGATTCTCTGGACATCTTTGCTCCTCAGAGTCTCAACCATTTGTAGATACGTTTTTGGTATAGGTTGATGATTATAATCACCCTTTGACATTATATAATTATTTAGTTAGTTAGTTTTTTTATTCATTACTAGCTCTAAACTGCCCTCGTCCAAAATTGTGTACTGTGTTGCAGGTCTGAAATGCAGGAATGGATGTTTATTAACAAATTAAATAAGGTTGACCATACTGAATTTGCAGGTGTATCATATAGGTCCGCAAGAAATTTTTGCCAGATTTGTGCCAGAAATACTAAACTGACAGCTTCACTTCCAGGCAAGAATTGCTACTAGAAGTCAATGCAGGTCCTACAGAACCAATTTCTAAAAGGTGCTCTGTAGAGAGTAGAGAACTGTCTGCCAATGATAGTGGTATGCCAAGAGGCCTTTGCTCACTTCTGCTCTCAAAGATGCCCAGTTACACTGGGTGAAAATTCACAAATATTTTTCATGACTGGAAACATGTTATCCGGTCAAATGAAACATGTTTCTTTCTGTATGTGAATGATACTAGATGCCATGTTCAGTGATGACCTCAGGAAGCCTTCGATGAGGACTGAGTGCAAGGTAAGATTAAAGCTTGAGGACGTTCTGTGATGCTCTAGGGGTGTTTTAATTATTAAAAATTGGTCCTTTGGTTAAGGTGACAGTAAATCTAAACCACAATGCCTCGCTGAGCTGCTGGGCATGTTTAGGGTCATTTTGATCCCTGTTGTCTAAGATGACGGTTCTCGCATTCACAGGGCTGCAAATGTGACTGATTGGCTTAGTGAACATTGAGGAGCAGTCACACTTCTGGGCTGGCAAATTATACAAATATCAGTATAAATTACTGCAGCAAGATACCATTTTTCAGATATAAATTTGTTCCTGCTGTTTAACTTTTTATTTAATTGAAGCTTTCAGTATTTTGTAGAATATTTTTTGTAGTTTGTAATTTTAGTTAATTAAAGCTAGTTTAGCTCCTAGCTTTCGATTGTAATATACTTTATTTGCCCTGTCAAATAGTGAAAGATGCCACATTGCCAGCTGCTATTTAGATGCCATAAGGAACCCATAATATATTTAATTGAACCTACAAGTTTTTTAGAAAAATGATAGAGCTAGTGCTTATGACTTGACTAATTATTGTTTTCTTGTAAGATATTCAAGATGTAAGCGCTGGTATTAATTGCTATAAATCAGTAGGGCTAACCAGTTGAACCTGCTTTTTGTTTCTCATTTTCTATGCCCTCTTTCACATAGCAGTGACTTGAGCCTTTCCTGTAATAGGGTATGTCTAATTTTTCTGTTGTTTCATAGTCTAATGACTATAACATAACACAATACTACAGCAGATGGCCAGTAGAAAACCACCCACAAATGTGAATAAAAACCTTTCACATTTTTATTAAGACCTGCTTATAACTGATTGACAGGTACGGAAAGTTTGCTCAGGAGTGACAAGGCATTATGTCATGTTTATTGCAGGGAGATGAAAGAGATGTGTGTGTGTGTGTGTGTGTGTGTGTGAGGTTTACATCAATTTGCTGGTCTCCATGAGAAAAGTTTATTTGTTGTTTTACAGAAACAAAAACTCTCATTTTAAAGGGCAAAGGAGTGAAAAAGTCTCCAGTAAGCTACTGAGGTTAATATTAGGGTTGAATGTAGGTATAGTATAAATTATCTACAGTAATCATTATATCAATGAAAAGTTCCCACCAGGATAGTGAATCACGTGTGTGTGTGTGTGTGTGTGTGTGTGTGTGTGTGTGTTTATTAAGACTGTGTTATGAACTATGATTTTACAAATTCAAATGATTTCCCTTTTTATTATAACTGACATAACACTATAAAGTATTTACCACAGCACCAGTTAAGTGCATAGGACATAAGACATAACAAATGTATAGATTTGGTCTGGTATCTTTATTCTTTCAAATAAAATGACAGCATATTTCAAGGAACATTGTACACATGAGAACAGCATAACAATAACAACAACAACAATATTATTAATGATAATAATTGTTATTATTATTATTATTAGTAGTAGTAGTCGTCAGTTATTCATTAATTCATTTATTCACTTACTTTCTTATCCACTTAATCCTGAAAAGGGTCATGGGAGAGCGAATGCCAGCAGAATAGGGCAGTAATGCAGGCTCCACTCTAGACAGGGGACCAGTATATTATAGGTATTATTATAGTAAGCTTATTTTGTAATATCATTATTTATTGTATACAAAATAGTTTTTTCAGATTTAATTGTGTAAAATCTTTTAATTTAATCAAGACCAGTCAAAGATCTTAGCAAGTACTTTTTAATGTAAATAAGTCGAATTCCACCCAGGTGCTTGTGACAATGGTGTTGTAAGTTTAAGCCTGTCAGCTACTGTCAGACTGCCAATGTCAGACCTCTTTTAGGACTACCACACAAATTGTTACAAATTTTTATTTCAGATCTTTATACCTACATAATTTGTATAACCTAAAGTAATACTACGTACATATAAAGAAACATATACAAATCGTATTGACATCTATTTTGACATTAGTCATTTTCCTTACCATCAGTCACAAAGGCTAACACACCTATACTGATGCACTACATTCCACATCAACACACACCCACAGAGTGAACAGATCCACCAAGATCTGAATAAAGTCTGAACCAATTGTGATAAAGATAATTACACTGTTAATATGTGCAGTAAACTGATATCACATATGCAATAAATTTAAGAGCCTGACATGGATCAAGTTGATTAAGTGATACATTAAATGAAAATATCAGTGGTGATTCACCCCATTTTTAGATTAAGACGTATGCTTTTCATTTAAACTAAAAGAACTAGAATACTTTTTCTCAATCACACACCATTCTATTTTTAAAAGTCACAATGCAAAATTCATCTTTTACCTATCTGCAAAACACTTTCAATGTATTCTTACAATTATTTCCCAAATTAAGGCATAAAACTTATTTGCCTCAGACATGAGGTTAGAATTGTTCATCAGTATACCGGTTACAAAACATAGTCAAACAGTCAACTGTCCTGTTGAAGGCATGAAGCTGCACATATCGGCCTGAAGATGCTCATATTTCCTTTTTTCATTTAGTTAGGTCAGGATATTGAATGTGCCATTCCAAAACATTAACTTCAGTAGAATTACTTCAGTTCATGGACAGATGTCCTGGTATTTTCCTGATATTTTACTTTGCTGGTATAAATCAGACTTAATTCTTCCATCAATGAGTTTAAATATGCAGCAGGAAAATGCCCAAACCAAGATACTACCTCCACAATGATTCATATATGGGATAAGATTTGTATGCTGAAATGCAGCCTTTACGTTTTAGCCACTAGATTTCTAAAATCAGTAACAAGCAGTCTCTTACCTCAACTTCGTCAATTAGTTAACACTACAGTCAGGAACATTTTCAAGTTCCTTGAAGCTGCAGTCATTAAGCCTCTACTGAAAAAGAGCAGTCTTGATGCCACAGTACTAAACAACTATTGGCTTATATCAAACCTGCCTTTTTTAGGTAAAGTCCTTGAAAGTTGTTGTGTACCAACAACTTATACACTTTTTAAATTTATTTTTAGTCATGGTTCAGGCCCCATTATAGCACAGAGACTGCTCTTATCAAGGTGACCAATTACATCCGTCTTTAACACTAACATTGATGCTGGCAATCTGTCTCTGTCTTGGTCCCGCTGGATCTAAGTGCTGCTTTTGATACCATGTGATCTTGTAACAGAGGTTACAGGATTGGGTAGGCATCTCTGGCACTGCCCTAAACTTGCTTAATTCCTATCTTGAGGATATGAAATACTTTGCTGACATTGGTAGATGTGTCTCAGATGAAATGGCCTTGACCTGTGGGTCCCTCAGGGGTCCATCTTGGGACCACTATTGTTAATTGCTTACATTCTCCCATTAGGCCCGTTAACACAGAGAAATAATGTAAACAACCATAGCTATGCAGATGACACTCAGATTTATATCTCATTAACATCAGTTGAATATGGACCAGTGAATATACAAGTAGCAAGGGGATAAAACCTTAATATATAATAGGACAGACACTTATAAACACAATTTTACAAAAGTCATACACAGACACGAATGTAACTTGCACAAAAAGTTCAACCAGAATAGTCCCAACCACCTATCTCTACTTCTGCAACCAAACCTACCTTTCTCCAAGACACACGGCAACCTGTCTAGGGTTGTTCCTGCCCTTGCGCCAAGAGTTTTGCACCCATCCACCATTTTTGTTGAGTAATTTTGGAAGCTGCTATGCATTGTGGTATGTTAGTCTTTAAGTAGTCTACATTGGTTGTGCACTGTATTTACGGTGCATTAAGGGTAACTTATTGTGAACGGTATAAAGAATCAAATTGTCTACTGAGAAATAAAAATTATAAATGTGGGCGATTGTAGGCACACCACTCCTTGGCAGCACTCCGGAAACACCCTGGAGCTCAGATTGACTGATAAGGTGACCAGCTTTCTGAGATAAAAGACAGATTTTTTATTTTCTATTACAGTTTATTATGCTTTAAATCGAACAAACGTGAAAAGGAGGGGCGTTAAAACGCAAATATTTGTACTGTTACACCCACAATAATCAGCTCCCTGTATGTACAGAGGTTTAAAAGTTTGAAATGATGCGCGTGCACTTGTCTCAACTGACAACAGAGGGCGTGCCTCAACCATGAATGAGCTTAGTGATGCTTCTCAATGTTAGTTACCTGTGTGTTTAAATTTGTAAACTGTAAATTCTCCTCTTTTTATTGTTAACAATCTTAAGGTGGGGATAAATATTGTGAGTATGTAATTAAACAAAGAACAGTGTATGCTTGTGTTGTATTGCAATTTTGAGAAAAAGAACTAGGCTAAATTCGCCATGTTTGTTAGTGGCACATCCTTCGACTCTTGCATGTCGTTTTAACGCGTGCCTTGTTAGTC
>JAUZSU010013159.1:0-11053 GCA_034780255.1 Parotocinclus maculicauda
TACACGTATATAATAGGATTTGTTTCTGTACTTTAGGATTTGGTCCGAATAAGCGGCTGGTCCCATTAACCGGAATCAACTGTATATATATCTATAAATGACATATCTGAATACCCCAGCAAGTAATGGGTAGGAGGGAGTCGGTATGTTCCTCTTTTGATGTAGAAAAGCGTGATTAGACTCCACAAGTTTGGGCAAAATCTGATGATCTGATGATCACATCTAATGTTATCCCAGCATGATTTCCCAATATTCCAAAGAGCATCTTGTGATGTTGCTGAAACCTTGGTTTTCTTTCTTTAAGTGCCCCCATAAATACTTAATAGGCTTTAGGTCAGATGACTACTGAGGAAAGTTTATAATAGTTAGCACTTCTTGATTAGCTTTAAGGTGTGTGTTTGGATCATTATCCCACAATCATCCAAAAATACATCATCACTGTTGGTCTCAGACTTGTGGTTCACACTGTATATCATTTTAATAGGAAATGGAACATCATATAAATCACTTTTAGATTATTTTGGAGGAATTTGATACTTTACTTTACTGGGGAACATTATATAACATTATAACATTTATGCTTGCAAATAATCCTGAAAGCTTTGGGTCTGAGTGTTTGAAAGCACATAATAGACACTGTGCAGCACGTTAACATCGTAACACCGTGCGCTGGTGATAATACGTCGTTTGCAGCCTCAGACGAGCATTTTTTCTGTCTGCAGCCTCTCTGCACATGTGCAGACATTAAAAAAATGAAACGTGTTTGCTTGAGAGTTTACATTCTCTGAATAACTCGATTACTGGGATAAATTCTAGGCTTTATCACATCTTTTTATTAAGATTTAGATGCCAGAGCTAGATGTTTATATTAACGCTTAAACAATTAGACAGCTGCCAAAAGAATAAAAAGCTGCAAAACATAAAAAGTTAAAAACATACAGTATATGCTAGTGGGAAGGACATCTAATATCCCCGTTTTTTTGTGAGCAGTATCGATTAAAGAAAAAAAAAAGCAGCGGCGAATGTAATTGCAGAAGATGTGCGATAGATTTAGATTTATTTTCGGTATTAACATTTGGCTACACAGCCCACCGGGACAGTCATGCTGCTCTTTACATATGCAAACATGGAATTAGTAACAAGAGCTGAAGGGATTAGTCATGTTATATCATGATATTATATCAAATGTGCTGCTTTAACCCCCTTAATTCTTCAGAGTTTGGAACATGACTGTGAGGATGGGAGCTGATGTTGGACAATAAGCCTGTTCTCAGTGTTTGCATTCCTGCAACTTACAATTTATACAGTCTTACAATCCAAGCAATTGTGGGTTAAGGGCCTTGTTTAAGGGCCCAACTGGGGCAACTTGACAGAGGTGGGATTTGAACCCAGGTCCATCAGGTCCAGAGTCCAGTATCTTAACCGCTTACAGCATGTATTTAACACGATTGTTTAATTATTTGTAAAATGTGCACAGATCTCTAACCGTTACCCCATCCAGCTTTTTTGGGATGAGCTAAAATGTTGACTATAAGCAAGACACGATGTCCAGCATTAATGCCTGATCTCACTGTGGCTCCCATGACTGAACGGAGGTAAATTCCTGCAGTAAAGTTCCAAAATCTAGTGGAAACTCTTCTCAGAAGACCGTGGGCTGTTACAGATGAGAGCCAGCTACATTTTATGCCTTTGGTTTTGGAACGAGATGCAGAACAAGAACATAAAGTATCGCCGTGATGTTGCTGTGTCTCCATACTTTTGCCCATATGCACCACTATGAACAATTTTGTTCTCTTAGCCCTTTGTTGTTAATGAAAAGTCAAACTGAGACGCACGTACAAGGACAGAAGAGAGTTTTCATGTATGATGGTGCTGAATCATCAGCAGATTTGATCAAACTGTACTTTATTTCTTACAAAGCTACGTTTTCCCCAGTTTTGCTCACATTTATGTCATGACTCCAGGCAAATGGAGCCACAGATAGACAGGTTACATTCTCAAGAGTCGCTCCCTGGTGTACAAGATAAATGCATGGTGACATAAGGGCCAGCTCTGCTATTTAGTTTTTCATTATTTGTATTTATTTTGTGTAAACTCCAGCTCTGCGGACGGGGCTCTGTAGCCAGATCGCCTTACACAGCGCCTGCAGTTTCACCAGGCTGCCTTACATGCTTGGATTCAGCTGCTCTAAACAAACCATTTCTGGCCTTCATAAAATCATCCAGGCCACTCTTGCTGAGTAGCCAATTAGAAAGCTCTTCACAGGAAACTATGTTGATTTAAATGCAGAACTTTAAATGCAATTCAAGCGGCTTTATCTGGTGTTCGTTCCAGCCGTGAAAATTGTTCTGAAGTGTTTTGAAATTCCCATGATGCACTCAGTTTGTTTCAAATGTTTCATAGTTTTCTGCTCACAGCATTAAACGAGCAGTTCTGTGATATCTTCTCATCATGTTTCTGTCGACCTCATCGTTTGTAAGTATAGTATAAACTGGTAGGTAACTAACGTTGGTGTTTAACATGGAGTTCTACTGTAAGTGAGCTGTAATACAGGAGTTAATACTGACATTACTTGCATACGAATCTAAGCTGCAGATATAAACCACCCAGACATTCATTATCTCAAACCACACAGGTGCATCTCCCATCTCTTTTAGTTTGTGTGGTATTTATTTAAGTGAAAAGCAGCTTCAGTCCTGTGCCAGTGTCTGGCATTACATCATATTTCTCATTATTGTTGAGACGCGAATTTCCAGGAATGTTTACTTTTTAATGTGACATACAGTACAGAACAAAAAATAAAGTTCACTCTCCTAAACTGAACAAAAAGACCAAAGCGTCACGTGTCCCACCACCTCACGTCCTTCGTTTCTTTAAACTTGCTTCTTGATTTTCTTCTGGCAGTGCGGCATCATCCTTCTGCAACGTCCTCGAACCTTTTAATTTAAACCACTATTCTAACGCTGAAACCCTCCCTCACTGCTGTCGTCCATTTTTCCTTCTTCTCAGTGCGAGTTTGTGACATAAAGTTGCATAAATTCCAACGTAGAAGCAACAAAATCTGCTGCCCACATTCGTTCTTCTTTTCAAGGGAACAGCATTTTTATTGAACATTAAAGATACATCAAATACAATATTATAAAGATACCAAAACAACACTTGGTCTTCTTTTATATAAATTTTTAAAAAGCTATTTTTTCCCTCTTATTATTTTTTTTTATCACATCTATTTCTTGAAATTCACAAGAAATAGCAAATAACAAATATGGCCTAAAAGTACAAAAATAATATAAAAAAAGAATACAAAACAGTATAAAAAAAGGCCATTACTGAAAAAAAGTACAAAATATGAAACCCTAGCAGCCCATTATTGCTGTGGGACAAAGAATTTTAAACTTTGTCTTAGCTGATTGTGATTGAGTCTGTGGTGTGTAACTGCTCTGCGCTCTCACCTCCATCCTAAACACGTACCCATGCTTTTGTTTTTAAAAATATTTGAAGTCACATTAAGAATTACAGAAGTTTATTTCAAACCACCTCAAAATATGTAAAGCACATGCTACCAATCAGGAGGCATTCAGCTGGAAAAGATCAAACAGGCATTAATGAACGTGTTTTTTTTTTACATTTGATTGCAATACATTAATTGTATTTATTTATTTTATGCACACTCCAGTTTTCTACTGAAATATACTTATGTAAGGCACTGGGATTCTTGCTTTGAACGATCTGATCTAATAAATCTTTTGTTCCAAATCTAGTTCTACAACAAGGCAAGCCATGACTCCCTATTTAATATCCTGCTGGTCCTTCAGGTGCTGGCAAAACCTCTCCCAACCTGCCAGGGCATGGATTATACAAGGTGCCTTGTGGTATCTGGCACAAAGAATTTGGAAGCTGATCGTGGATTAAGATCTGGGAAATTTGAAGGCTAAAGCAACACTTTGAAAGTCTTGTTCTTGAATACTTTTCCACACAGTGGAAGTTTGCAGGATGCATAACGGGCACAGGCATAATCGAGCCACTATAGGTTGTTATTATTTACTTAAGTCAGTAAATTGGAGCATATCATAGTCGTGAAGGGATGTACCTGGTCCACAGTGATGAGCAGGCATGTGGCTTGAGTCAATCAGACATCTACATTAATTATTAGACCCAGTATTTCAGACCAGAACGTTGCATAGACCATTAAACTCTCTGCATTGGCTCTTCCTCTTTTAGCAGTGCATCCTGATGTCATTGTTTTCCCAGGTATACCCCAGACAGGCACATGCACAGAAAGGCTCCAGGTAGGGGCTGTTTGGGCTTGTGTGGGGAAAATATAAATAAATACATTTTGCACAGTTCAGCTCAACATCGACCCAGCATTACAGTGTATTAGGTGGGCGTGGGTCCTAACATTTTACCGCTCTTGGGTGGTCTCTTTGTGATTCATACTAATTTCAGCACATACATATAACATATACTGTACACATAAACTGAAGAAACAAATCAATTAAACAATTAAAACATCAGGTATGATCATACTCTAAAATGAAGAGTTTAACCGGAGAGAAAACTTACAAATATTGGTCTTTTATACTAATCTCTAAGAGTATGCGGTTTAATTTGGGCTTGTTTTGTATGTTATAATCGTATATGGTAAGCGCACGGACAAGGTCCATGGTTGGATAAAGTTATTATCTTTATTATTAGGGCAGTTAACCTACACAACTCATATATTTCCTTGCCAGATACATTAGCTGCTGTAGAAGAGCTTTATTAAACACAGGCAGTGTCAGTGTGAGCAAACATAATGCTGATCAAATAAAGAGCAAGATTATCATTATTATTACGTGGGCTGATTTTTTCTGTTGATTTTAAGATGAAGCACTTGTGGATTGAGTTGAAGGATGATGAAGAAGTGCATTTAGCATTGCAGCACAGCAGAGAAACAAGCATGGAAACAAATCACATCTTTACAATGCAATTCTACTCTCTTCTACAACATCTGCCTGTGCCATAACTATGATGTGAAACTCTTATTTAAAAAGTTTACTGTTTTATAAATGAGTTTGTGTGTGAGACAAAAAAAGTACAAAGAAAGAGAGAGAGAGAGAGAGAGGAGAGAGAGAGAAAAGAGAGAGAGAGAGAGAGTAAATCAATATATTAAATATATTATGGTATGAAAAATACTGCAGTCTTTTGACTCTTTAGTCATTACCAGTACAAAACGTTTCCCATTGCAGCATATTTTGCCTGCCTGTTTCTCCTTTCTGGGAGCCAGGAGTTTTTTCTTGCCACTGCCCTCCCAGGTTTGCTCAGTTTGGGATTGTAAAGCTGCTTTCAGATAATGCTTTATTATAAACTGACTAAGAAAATGAAACAAAACTTTTTTCATATCAAATATTGCAGACTGTTACTTGTGTAATTTTTATTAAATGATCTAGGGTTAAGGGATGAAGCATCGTTAAATACTGACAAGCGTATCACTATGGAGTAATTAATGTTATATAGAGTACTGTTTGTGCCATAACAGCTCCATCGGCTTAGTGTTTAAGTACCAGCCCCTGGAAACACCAGTTCCTGAGGTTAAGGTGATGCCCATGTCCAGACTGTAGGCCCTCCCAACCCCTCCCAATCCCTCCCTCCCCTGCGACTCTGACCAGGTTAAACAGGGGTGGGGTAAAAAGGAAGCTTACTTTACTCTGCTAGGCGTGTCATAACCAAAATATCAGGGTACTAGGAGCTGTGTACGCACATCGTAAAGAAGGAACTACGAGGAAGTTTTGTTTTTGAAAATGAAAATTGAAATACTAATCTTTGTAATCATATAATGTGACCATAGTTTGATGTTCCAAATTCAGGCCAGATAGGAGGTACATCCAAGGCTTTAGGCCACAGTTTGTAGATTTTAAACATGCATAAAACACTGTCCTGGTATCATTTTTAAAACATCCTGATTTGTCAGTTCACATTTTCCGTTAGCTGTTTGTTGATTTAGGGTTTCAGAGTGGGCTGTTTTAATTAAAATAACCTACACACAATGTGCAAGTCACGCATGGATGAGCTGCCCAGAAACTAATTCAGGCAGGTACAAATGCCAGCTCTGAACCTGAAGAACTATCTCTGTGTACATATTGGTGTATCGCTTCACTTGCTTATCCGGATCCAGTCCTGAATGGAGGAAAAAAAGTTCTCTTGCAGTTGTCTGCAAAGTTTGGATGCATATGCTATATGTAAGAAGCTGACATGATAAAGCCATTATTTGAAGTGGAACATATTGTGCAATGGCCTCAGTAATTAATGAGTCATATTTTTTTTAAAGATGCTCAATACTTTATGTCAAATGGCCTGAAACGGGCGAGAGCAATACCGGCTGAGGCACCAGTCTGACTGCTTTTTCATTGCTATAGCTTCCTCTCTTATAGCTGCCAGTCCAAATACGAGCTGTACTGAAACTCTGTTCTCACTCTATGGAATAGAGCACACATTCCCAAACAAAAAACATTTCGCAAAGATGTTTACATTTTTCCGTTTTGTGCAATTTGTCTCGGCTCCTCAAGTCAAGCTCCTGTAACTGTATATGAGCTGTCAAAAAGCAGCGAATTATGACGGATCGCCTGCACTCGACACATTCTGCACTTGGCATGTTTGGAAATTGTGTAGGCTAACTTCAGGGCCAGCCACCGCCACTTTTACTCCATTTCCATCTATTTACACTTCAGGACCGCTCGGCCCTTTTAGAGAACGTCAACAGGTCTAGATTTAATGAGCTTTAAAGACTAATAAGAAAAGCAGAGCGGGTTGCCAGAGTTTCGTTTGCGTAGCAATCACCTCCCTAGTATGATAAACAAAGCTGAAAAAGGCCTTGGGGACATTTTCCTCCTTAAGAACCCAGTGACACAATTTCCACAGCGGTTACACTCCAACTTCATTAGATCTGTTTGTCCATGAAGCAAAAAACAACACTGTGGATTTGCTTTAATAAAACTAATATTAAGTGTGTTTCTATGACTCCAGTTATTTAGTAAAACACACACAGGTTGGCCGGATGCTGCAGACGGACCATGCCCTATTCATCTTTCTGTGATTTTAATCTGCAAGGTATCTGCGTGACAAAGCAGTGGCCAGCTTGTTTAGTGGCTCAGGTGTTTTTCTGGCCATTCCCAACATTATGCAGTAAGTCACTGGCTTCTCATTCCACTTATGTGAGGATCATTTAGATTTAACAGTCTCGCCTTCATCTAAATCACATTATGGCAGACATGGTGGCTTATAATAGCACTGTGACAGGCTCATTTAGAAATGTTTCTCTTATATAATCATTCAGACTAGAACGTGTTCATAGCCCATCTGTGTATTCGCATTGAATGAAGCAGTTTAAAGATTATTATGCCATGTTTTTGCTTTGATTTGGGTTACATCACAAGCTTAGTTCCCACTTAATAAGATAAATAAGATAAATAAAATAAATAAGATGACCTCTGTCTGAGCAGGCCTTTAGGCCAGACTTTCTATCTCAAAGTGCCCTAATAATGCCAGAAAAAAAGCAACATTCAAGTCTTCATGAGCCTATAATAAGGAGGATGATATTGATCATGTGTGTATAAGCAAGCAGGGTGAAGATACGGGCCAGCATACATCTGTCTCGAATCAGTTTGTATATTTCAAAGTGACACAGCGCATTCTGATAAACAATACGCAATAAGAAAACAATACGAAGGAAATCTCACAGATGGGTTTTATTTGTGGAACCTATGTCGAAACCAAGGCTTCAGAGTTCAGACAGACCTATGACGTCATTCACGCTCTATTTCCCCAGGTCTTGATGGTGTGCGTTTGTGTTCGTTCAGTTCTGTGCGAGAGAGCTCTTATTGCTGCCAAGTCCCAGAAACTCAGTTTGGGGGTAACAGCCATTTCAAGTTAAACTTCACAATCAAAAGTTCAATACATGACAAAGCAAAATTAGGCTCTAGCCAGAGTTCCGCTTTAAAACGGCGATCGGCCTTTCTCTTTGACACTACATCACGGAGGATAATTATTACCATCAGTCTCGATGTGCTAGCCTAGGCTTTAATTCAGGCCCAGCCCCCCTGTCACGTTCCAAATTTTTAAACCCTCTGACAAATGTCTGCCTTTTCTCAATCAGGTGACCTCATCATGCATGACATCAGTGAAAGACCCTGAGGTAAGAGTCAGTAAGGCAACATCCTCAATCTTAAGTCTAAGAGGCTTTCCCACTCCAAAATGTTGATTACTTGATGCATTAGAACTAATCACATAGCTGGTCCCATTTAATGTAAAAAAAAATCATTGGGAGCAGAGATACGCTTTTTAGTCAGGATTAAAAATACAGATCCAACATAAAAATATACCCTTTATGTTCTCAAGCTTTGCCAAAATAGGCGTTATGGTGCGCTTTACTATATAATAATAATAATAATAATAATAATAATAATAATAACAGACCAGTAGCAGAGGGAAACACATCTATATGACAAACAAGCACAAACTACCCATCACAGGGTGCAGACTGTGTCAGACTGGTTTACCACATGCCAGTAAGGGCTACTGGGACCTGCTGACATTGTACTGGAAGTTTCAAACCTGCTCTTGGAATTGTTTTGAATGTGAAAGTTAAAAAAATATTTTTTGATAATGGACCCTCTGGCTATTTTTCACATTTTTTTGGTTATTGTATCACTAAAATGTATAAGAAAATGCACAAATCTTACTTTATTCATTAATTTTATAGATTTTACAGTGCATACACACTCATACAGTAGGGTCACTTAACATATGCCAATTCACCTATGCATATTCTTTGCTTAGTTGCTTGCTTTATGTATTTATGTATTTATTTATTTATTACAAGCACCGGTTAACATTACAACATTTTTGCAACCATGACTGTTTATTTATAAAACCTCTATTTTTGGAGTTTCTTATCAGAACACAGAGCACTTATTCTAAAATGCTTACCAAACAGTATGTTGGCATGCAGGTGATACCTAAGTGTTAATTTGAATACTTGTTGAGCCCAGAAGACGGTGGATCAAATACACTTGTCTCCACTTTAAGAGAGGTGCATTCAAGCTTTGGTCGACTGATTATTTTTAAATGACTGTATTCCACAAAAGGACATTTTTGGGCATGCTGCTTTTCCGTTAAGAGTATTGCTCAAGGTCCCCACAATAGCAGTCTGTCAGAGCCAGGAGGGCCGATTAGCAGGGACCCAAACCGCTCCACCTGAGGACTGAACCAAAGACCTTCTTACTGTGAGAGCCACAGTTGCCTGATTGTATAATAATATATATAGAAAATATAGAACGTTGTGATATGGAAAACACTTTTACTGGTTGAAATAATAATAGATACAACTGGGGACTTTCTTAAAGTGGACACAGCTTTAAAAAGTGTAATTTCACCCATTGTACCTGTTTCAAACGATTAGTGAGATCCTATAAAAGGGGTCAGCTCTCTGACAGTATGTATTGTTGGGGTTTCATACAGTTTAGTGTGTGTGTGCGTGTGTGTGTGTGTGTGTGTGTGTGTGTGAGCATACACACCAAATGCAGTGTGGAGCCATTGTGCATCACCCCTATCCATTGACTAACTATAAAACCCTCATGAATGGCTATTTTACAGATTTTTTAGTATGTGTAGTTCTGCGGCCGGACCCTCTTTGCTCCCACACTCCCACAATCGAGGCTGATATTTGGGTGGAAAAGGCTTCAGCTGAACGCTGCTGTGGATCATGACGCCAAACCTGCATTCTGGGGAGCCATCAGTAGCGTGTGCCAGAGAATGAACAAAAAGAAGTGGTTTGGAAATGGGTTTCATTTTAGCACCAAACCTTGATACAGCCTAATACCATACAATTTAGACTTTACTTTCTTCAGTAGCCGATTTATGTTTTGTTCATAGTCATGTCATTTATTAACACACTATGCCGTCATGACAAGGTCCCCCTGCTCACACCAGCATGACCTGAAACACACAGCAAAAAGCAACCAAGATGTGGCTCCGTAAGACGATTGGCCTAGCCAGTCCCCAGACCTAACCCCTATAGAAAATCTTTAGAGGGGCAGAAACTCAAGGTTGGCCAGCGGCAACCCGAAACCTGAAAGATCTGGAGAAGATCTGGAGAAGATCGGCAAAATCCCTGCTGCAGAACTATAGCTTCTGTACCAAATGTTAAGTTCTGCTTTTGTATTGTATGAAATACTTATTTTGTGCAATGAAATTAAAAGTAATTATTTAAAAATCATACAACGTGAGTTTTCTTTCAGATTCTGTCCTGTCACAGTTGAAGTGTACCTACGATACAAATCGGCAGCAAATTTACACTGTTAAACAAATAGCTTAGAATTAGATTCGAGTTTGATGTTCTAAAGAGAACAAAAGCACATATCTAACAATTATAACTGGGTTGGATGACTGGTCTGGTCATGTGACAGTCACAGACCCAGAACCCACCCCAGTAATATCAGCGATATCCCGCTGGACACAATCCCTGACAATCACCACATTTAGAGGATGTTCACCCAGCTATTTAACTTCATAGCAGATAAACAAATCACAGCTACAACAACAAAAGGTTTTTTGCTTTAATAGCAAACATTCTGACTTCATGAAGCATACCACAAACAAATTGAACTCTTTTAATCAACAGCATATTTTTTCCAGATCAAGTAGGGGAATAAATATGGAATCACTCAATCATGAGGAAAAGAAATATGAAATCATCTTGTAATTTGCATTCCTAAAACAAACACTGGCACATGACTACAAATGCAAGTCAATCCGCAGTTAAAAAAGCAGTGCTTACAGACATTAATTGAAAGAAACATGGCCACCAACAGAGGCGCCACCTGAAACAATGGAAAGCATAGCTGAAGATGAACTGTGGGGAGAACACAAGTGTGTAATGGCTATTTATGGCAACACATGTTTATTAAACCTTTATTGTACGATTTACACGTATAGAGAATGTACAAACAAGAACTACTGTTACTTACCAACTTTGTTCATTATAAAATAAATTTGCAACCAAGTTTTTGGAAACGAT